>VBRH01000555.1:16868-35193 GCA_014578085.1 Cardamine resedifolia | reverse complement strand
AACTAATAACTGTTCTTTGAGATTCTCTGAAAGTTTTGTTCTTTTCTCGTCTGTAATTACTACGGGAATAATATCTTGTTTTGCAACGCTATTTACTGAAACTTTGTGTCTGAACATGTTCTTGTTCAATGCACACAGTATATTTAACGAAACGCACAAGCTGCTAAAATCATACTCTGCAAAACTGTTCACTGACACTTACCATTTTTTTCCATTTCATTAGATTTCTGTGTCTGAACTATCTCTTTGTTATCAATAAGTTTTGAGAAACTGTTCAAATCTTGTTTTTCAGAAGTGTTTGTTGACAGTTTGTCTTTCTGCATACACTGTTGAATTTTAGTTAGCTCGTGTTAGATAAGATTGCAATGGGCTGTTTTGGTTTGTGTGGGGGTGGGAATTCTCGTAAAGCTGCTGACACCAAACCAAGGCCAGCGCACAACCCAGCAGGTTTTCTATTTTCAACTACATTTACTTGTCAGTGTTTCTTTAAATGTCTCTAAGTTTATTGGATTTAAAATTGTTCTATAGGTTACAATGGTGGCCATTATCAAAGAGCTGATCCACCCATGAACCAGCCAGTAATTCACATGCAGCCTATTGCTGTACCAGCCATTCCAGTGGGTGAATTAAAAGATATAACCGATAACTATGGTTCAAAGGCCTTGATCGGTGAGGGTTCTTATGGAAGAGTGTTTTACGGTGTTCTTAAAAGCGGTGGGAAAGCTGCCATCAAGAAACTTGACTCTAGTATGCAGCCAGATCAAGAATTTCTTTCCCAGGTAAATTTTATAAAATTGTCCCAGCTTAACCTAGACCTTATGTTTCTTTGGGAATGTCTACTTTTGTTTTTGTTACTGACATATAAACTTTTGACAGGTATCAATGGTTTCGAGATTGCAACACGAAAATGTTACTGCACTTATGGGTTATTGTATTGAAGGCCCTCTCCGTGTTCTTGCTTATGAATATGCTCCTAACGGATCTCTTCATGAGACTCTTCATGGTGAGTGATTAATCGTAAACCATAACTTGGATATGGATCAGTCAATACTTGAACATCTGGAAACTAATGAAACGTGGTGTCTCTTTGGTGCAGGCCGAAAAGGTGTCAAAGGAGCACTAAGAGGTTCTGTTATGACGTGGCAACAGAGAGTCAAAATCGCTGTTGGTGCAGCCAGAGGACTCGAGTACTTGCATGAGAAGGTGAACCCTCAGGTCATCCACCGAGACATCAAATCCAGCAATGTACTTCTGTTTGATGATGATGTTGCCAAAATTGGTGATTTTGATCTGTCTGATCAAGCACCTGACATGGCTGCTCGCCTTCACTCAACTCGTGTGCTAGGAACCTTTGGCTATCACGCTCCTGAGTAATGCCCTTTTAAATGTTTTCTTAATCTTGAGCAGTTATTTTCAGTTTGTTTCATTCAGACAAATCCACGGGCACTCATGCTCTAATGTTATGAGACACTAACTCGTTCACTTATTTTTTCGTTTTTCTTAAGCATTACACTGTTTTTCCCACTTGCATCTCTTCTGACTGACGAATCTCTAAAGCTTAAAAAGATTGGGTTATGTACTTCAGATATGCATTGACGGGAACATTGAGCGCAAAGAGCGATGTGTACAGTTTTGGCGTTGTTCTGCTGGAGCTTCTTACAGGTCGTAAACCAGTTGATCATACCTTACCGCGCGGACAACAAAGTTTAGTGACATGGGTAATGTTTAGTGCAGTCTTCTTTGATTCTAATTATGGTTTGTTGCATTGATAAGAAAAACCAAAAGAACCTGGAGAAAATTCAGAATTTGCGCAAATAGATTAGTTAGAAAAATGAAAATTTCGTTGCTCAATAATAAAGATGTTGTTGTGTTGTCTCAGGCAACCCCTAAACTAAGCGAAGACAAAGTGAAGCAATGCGTTGATGCGAGACTACTCGGAGAGTACCCTCCCAAAGCTGTTGCCAAGGTATAACTCCAATAACATTGCTTTTCCTCTCATTGTTTCTATAGATTTAAGTTAAGAGAGATTAGAACCAATGTAGCGATCCAAGAGTCTGATTTTATTTGCCATATGGTGTGATGTAATGATCAGCTAGCCGCGGTGGCTGCACTGTGTGTTCAATATGAGGCAAATTTTAGACCAAACATGAGCATTGTGGTGAAGGCACTTCAACCTCTTTTAAACCCTCCTCGCTCTACTCCACAGACTCCACATAGGAACCCCCATTGATCAAATATCCATGAATCCAAATCTCATCTGCGTCATGATGATGAATCCAAGTGTATATTTATTCATTTTGTTTTGTAAAATTTCTGGTGCCTTATCTCATTAACTCTTCATTCAAGTCCCCACTTTTCAAGAGCTGTGTTTGTCTCTATATTTCTGTGATGTAATGTGCTTGTTCATTCAAGTCTCACTTTTCAAAATTAACCAAATTTTCTTTGTTAATCGTAAATTTATACTCCGTTTCACTCGTTGTGGAGTTTTATTTCTCTTTTATAAAAATTGTGGTTTTATGTTTTGAATCTAACCTTTTTTAATCAATTTTTTTATTTGACTTTAACCATAGATCTACTTCTCTTTGAATAATCAATTATTTAATAATGATATAAATGTATAAATTAAGGGGTTAAAAAGTGTTAGTTTTGGAGTTTTATTAAAGGATGATTTGCCACAATAACCCATTTTATTTTTAAATAGTCAAAGTAATTTATTAAAACTTTAAAAATTTGAGAGATATTTTTTTTCCAAAAATACCATTTTGCATACTCTGCGAGCATATGACAGATTTTGCGAGCATATGACAGATTCTGCAAGCATTTGGTAGACTCAGTTAGTATTTAGTAGATTTTGCAGATAGTTGGCAGACTTTGCGAGCATCTGCCAGACTTTGAACAGATTTGACAGACTTTGCATATCTTTTGCAAACTCTGCTGAGTAACTGGTAGACTCTATGAAAATCTAGTAGACTTTGCGGATATTTGGCAGAATAACTCGCAAACTATGTAAATATTTAGCAGACTCTGCAGGAATAATTGGAAAACTTTGCAAATATTTGTCAGTCTGCAAATGTTTGTCAGACTCTGCAAATGTTTGGCAGACTTTGCACAGATTTGCCAGACTTTGCACATATTTTGCAGACTCTATGAAAATCTAGTAGACTTTGCGGATATATGGCAGATTATGCAGAATAACTCGCAAACTATGTAAATATTTGGCAGACTCTGCAGGAATAATTGGAAGACTTTGCAAATGTTTGGCAGACTCTGCGTAATAGTTAGCAGACTCTGCGAGCATTTGAAAAATTATGTGAGGATTTGACAAACTCTGCAAGCATTTGGAAAACTCTGTTAGGATTTGGAAAACTCTGCAAGCATTTGACAGACTATGTGAGCACTTTGCAGACTCTGCGAGACTTTGACAGACTCTGCAAACATTTGGCAGACTCTTCGAATATTTGACAGACTCTGCGAGCACTTTGGTAGACTTTGCGAGTATTTGACAGAATATGCGAACAATTGACAAATTTTGCGAATATTTAGCATAGTCGGCTAATTTGACAGATTTTTATAATAATTTTTAGGGGTTTTTAAATATTATTCTTGGACCTTAATCAAATATTTTAGGTAAAAACAAAGATTAAAAACACAGTCCTAATTATATATATGAATTAAAAATAATTATTCAAATAAAATGATAATTTATTTATTTATTTATAAGTTATAGAGGATAATTTTGGTTTTATGGAAATATATATTTTTAAATTATGTCATTTTAGCAACAAAAATAAAAAAAGGTTATTATAGCTATTTCTTAAAAAAGAGTGGATTATGTTAAACAAATTTCTCTTTATTAAAACCTTTTCAGTGCAACTTTTAAAACCAATTTCTGAATTTACCTTTAACAAAAACCTACTTCTCTCATAATTTAAGTCCTCGAATTAATCATTTATTAAATACAGATATATATGTAGATATATTTATGTATAAATTAATTTTTTCTAAATTTATGTGAAGTGTGTTAAAACGATATCTCTATACTAATATTAAGGAAGTATAAATTTATAAAAATAACATTAAAATTCTTGAATATTACAAAAAAAATGTGACAAATTTAATCAATTCATTATGGATAAAAGAGTCAATGAATTTTTAACTAATTAATACCCAAAATACAATATCTTTAATTTCTTTTTATTTGATTTTAAATATTTAAAAAATCTGTTCTAAATCTTTTTAATCTTCTTTAAATTTTTAATAAAAATAAACAAAAACTTAAAACTTTACTAAATCAAATTTGGTATATATTTTGATATCATTTTTTTGTCCAAAAAGATACAATGCGACATACATGAGTTATTTGATATAATGTAACAATATTTATTATTATGATATAAACATTTTACATCCAAAATTTTATTTTAAAATCATAATTTTATTTTTAATCATGAATTCGCGACAGCTCGGGATATAATCTAGTTCTTTTATATGATTTTACAAAATCATTACTAAATTCATATATTATGCCGAAAACAAAAAAAAACTTATAATATTACGTGTTGAATTTTTTTTGTTTTTATTAGGTAGATAGGTACTAATCGTGAGAGGAAAAAAAGAGAAGTATACCATTTAGGGAAATGAGATATGTTACGAACATAATGGGCCCATTCAGCCCAAATATTCATAACTAATTTAAAGCAAGCTGCAAGTTAAAGTCTCCCGTTCAGGAGATAAAACCATAGCCGTTAGATTTAAGATTTACGCGCATAAAGATTCATCTCCACCGTTATTTCAATTTCATTATTTTTACTTTTTAAAAACTCAGTAAAATATTATTATTCTTTACTAAAATCTCTCTTCTTCTTCCGATATGCAGCATTATATGCGCACACAGTAGCTCTCCAGTTCTGACAAACTTCTACGTCTCCCTTCAATTAAATATAATCTTCACCTGCTTCGTCGATTCGCCATTGAAGCTGTGACGCATTTATCATCATCTTCTTCTTCTTATTCTTCTTCTTCTCACTCTCATCCGTATTCTTGGAGTTATCGGAAATTTTTCATCTACTGTGTTCGTATCTGATCCTTCGCTTATGGTAAACTAGATTCGCGCCGTTTGTTCCAAGCCGAGATTTGCATTTACCGAGTAATTGAAGTTTCTGTTCTTCTCTCCTTATTGCTACACTTCTTACTTCTCGGATCTGATTGTGATCTCTCGATTTCTCCATTTTTTCCGGTTAGTGATTTAGGATTTTGGGGTTTTTTTTGTTAGTAACTCCAATGCGATTTATTTGCTTAGTTAAATCTGAAGTTTCTGATTGATTTTTGGATTCAGATTTCGTTCATGGAATCTCTGTATCTGTTGCGTGTGGGATACTTCCCTATATTGTGACTATCGAAGAAACTGCATCTTCGGTGATTATTTTGGCTTTGCTTTTTTGAGAAGCGGAGAGGATAAAAAAAAAATGGCAAAGATGATAAATAAAACGCTTGTACTAACCTATATCTACTTACTGATCTACATTATACTCTCTTCTGGAGTTATACTATACAACAAGGTAATTTGCAGTGGCTATTTTACTTTGTGTAATGTATCTTTATGTTTATGCATATCTTTATATAGATTGTGTATCTGTTGGATGTTATTTGTCATAAACTAGAATTTTAGGTTTGAATCGAATGTGGTGTATATGAAATGAAATCGAATGTGGTGTTTATGATTACTCTTTCATAGTTTTTGTTACTGACTATAGCCATTTCTTGTTTTTGTTTTTAATATCCTAGAGGATGACTTTAAATATTTATCTATTGTTTTTGGATTTCATTTGCAGTGGGTTCTATCTCCGAAATACTTCAATTTTCCACTTCCTATAACATTGACAATGATCCATATGGGATTTTCTGGATTTGTGGCTTTCCTTCTTATTCGGGTATTCAAGGTACAGCATTTACACTTCTACTTAAGGGAATGTTATATATGTCCATTTTTTTAGAGAGTATGCTTCATACTCTTCTTTTGCGGAGTTCTCTTTTGGCATATTTGGTCTTCTTTACAGATTCTTTGATTCCTAATAATAGTTAGGTAATAAGTATCTTCTTTGTGATGTAGGCTGTCTCTCCTGTTAAAATGACTTTCGAAATGTAAGCCTCCTTACTATATTATTTCCTCCATTTTTTGGTCTATACATAGTTTTCATCATCTCTTTCCCTTTTAACATATTTTCGGGATTTCAGATACGTGACCTGCGTGGTACCTATAAGCGCATTCTTTGCATCCAGTCTCTGGTAAGTCTTTGTTCCTAATACAGTGGGAAATGTTAGGTTTACAGATTCTCTCTGTCCTAGTAGTACTGTACATTTTCAAATTCTAAATTTTCAATTGCTTGTCATACCTGCTGTGTGAATTGTCTCTTGAGTATTCTATTTACTCCTTTTACAGGTTCGGAAATACTGCATATTTGCACATTTCAGTTGCCTTCATACAGATGCTCAAAGCACTAAGTATGTGAAACACACAACTTTTATTTTTTGGCTCAAAACCTATACTAGTATATGAATCTTTGATCATGCTGCGGAGCTTTTTAACACGTGAATATGGAATGACAGTGCCGGTAGCAACATTTATCATGGCTGTTGTTTGTGGCACGGACAAAGCAAGGTGTGATGTGTTCATGAACATGGTGCTGGTCAGTGTTGGAGTTGTAGTATCCTCCTATGGGGAAATTAATTTCAATATAATTGGCACAGTCTACCAGGTCATGGGAATCTTTGCTGAAGCACTTAGACTGGTGCTAACTCAAGTTCTTCTTCAGAAAAAGGGCTTGACATTGAACCCAGTCACCAGCTTGTACTATATAGCTCCATGCAGGTAAGCAGTAACCTGACACAGCTCAAAACTTTCTTATTTGAGTATTTGAATATCAGCTTAAGATGAAAACTTTAACTAATACTTCGTTGACTTGATGTGACCTCTCATCCTTGTTTGTCTTATATTGGAATAAGTTGCATGTTTGTCAACATCACGTATTATTTATTGCTAGATGCAAAGAATTTACTCCACTGCACATTAAACATACAATATTTTTCTTGATTTTGTGCAGCTTTGTTTTTCTGTCCTTGCCTTGGTATGTACTGGAGAAACCTACAATAGAAGTCTCGCAGATCCAATTCAACTTCTGGATATTTTTCTCAAACGCTCTCTGCGCACTTGCCTTAAACTTCTCCATATTCTTAGTAATCGGAAGAACAGGCGCTGTAACCATCCGTGTTGCTGGGGTTCTCAAAGACTGGATTCTCATAGCCCTCTCCACTGTCATATTTCCTGAGTCCACAATCACCGGGCTGAACATTACTGGATACGCAATAGGTTTGTTTCTTCTATCACAACAACTAATTGGATAAGCTCTAAATGTTGTACATTGTTTAACTATGTCTTCTTCTTGTCATATGTGTTTGACACAGCGCTCTGTGGTGTTGTAATGTACAATTACATAAAAATCAAGGATGTAAAAGCGACTCAACCAACCGCCGACAGCCTCCCAGATCGAATAACAAAGGTACATTCTGTTTACTGCATCTTACATATTTATTCACTAGCTCTGAAGAGTAGAAAGGTGTGTTCAATCCAGGTCCACTTCGGTTTGTTGGTTTACTAATTTTAGTCACCAAAGTAGGTTCGGTTTGAAAGGTTTCAGAACTGAGCTAGGATTTCAATTAAAATTTATCCTTCATTTACAGAGAAAATTAAATTTTGGATAGGCTTACCATATTAAGATTTGGTTGTATTTTGGATCGGTTATTTTTTGGTTTCGGGATCCAGATTCAAACACTCGGAATTGCGGGTTTTAAAGGAATTAAAAACCTACCATTAGAGTAGAGATAGCGAGAGCATGACATATATGTATTCATATGGATTTGGTCCAAATATTTGATTAGGATTGGAAGGAGAAGAATTCGTCAGATGGGGGGAGTCCTAGAGGACTGGAGCTTAACGATGAGGAAGCTCCTCTCATAACATCACGGTTGTCGCATATCGGGCGGACTCAACTCGGAAACCACAGTGCTGTCTGAGAATGACCAATATGTTGTTTCACTTCTCAGGGGAAAATGTGTTTTTAATCTCTTTGGGAACCCCAAACCTTTTAAATAGAATTTACCTCGGATTACTTAACAATGTTTAGTTCTTTAAAAAAAAATACACAATTGGCAAAATTGTTTGTAGGGTCTCTGAGACTGAAAGTTATAAATGTTTTCACTTGACGCATTAGCTCCTGACCCAGCTTGGCCTTTATGATCAAAACATTTCTGAGTGCTGAGTGTCTGGCCCTGACTCTGATATTTTTCCTTTCTGTATTAGTTTGAATATTATAATTTTTTCTAAATTAATATGTTGAAAAAAATTAAAAGATATATAAGATAAATTAGAAAGATTAACAGAGTTTTGGACAGTAAAAATGGATCATAGGTTAAAAAAAGAATGATGATATTATACAAAAGTTCTAATCAAACCCCCCAGCTATCATGAAAGCGCACACACACACGCAGCAGAAAGAGTAATATGCACCAAACCATCTCAGTCCAGCCAAAAAGCTATTCTCTGAAGTACAAAAGCTTTCTCGATTGTGCTGGAGGAGCTAATCCAGGGATGTCTCTGATGTTTTTGTTGTTCGGATTCACGATCTGTGTTTTTATTTAAGCAGAGTTAAATTTTGCTTAAAGGATTGTAATGAAAAAGAACAGGAGAGAGCAATGGTTATTACCTTCACAATGATTACGGCTATAACACCACAGACGATCAGAAACAGGAACATCATTATGCATTTATCGGTAGCTACCTGTCTTCCTATCTCTTTCACCAACTGTGAAGCTTTCTTGATAGAGAACTGAATTGTGTCTAGGTCGTTCACAACGCGGCCCATTTGATCCGTCTGCAAAATTTCCATGTCAATGTATTTGGAACTGTACGCCTCATAAGAATATCGGGAAGAGATGGGGAATGCTTCGCGTTACCTGTCCCTTTAAAGTAGATGCAGTTTGAGTGCCAACTTCAATCGTCTGATGCACAACCTGAAGCGAACGCCAGATGTTACTAAAGATATACGCCAGATAGCATCAAAGACTAAATGGAATACATTTCTTTATGTAACTTACCTGTTTAGAGCGTTCAATAGCCTGGTCAGTCTCGTCCATCCTTTTCATTCCAGCATCGACAAGCTCTTGATTTGACATTGCTATATGTATAAACAATAAAACAAGAGTCATAACCTAAATGTCCACATTCTCAGATAGTTCTTCAAGGACAATTGTTCTCGGAACACACTGCAACATAGATGATATCATGTAGGCCAAACGCTAACACATCAAACAGCCAACGTAAACCCGTTGAAAGGTAATAGTTACAGTCCCATATTACCCTCAACTAGAAATTTACTGAAAGTAACACATCAAATGATGCCAGACCATTTGCCCATAGTGCACGATTAATTATCCTACATATTCTAGTATATGTAGCAGCAAGTAGTTTAAGTTTCCAATCTGTTAAATTTTGGATTTGTTTAGCTAATTCATATTCTGGTTGCAGAAAAAAACAACAACTGAATACACGAACTATATAGACCGACTCACATGAAGCCATTTGGACGTTTTCTTCAGCTGTGGGTTCACCACTGACTCCAGCTCCCGTATCAAAAAGTTCAATTTTCTTGTTTCCGAGTGTATTCAAGTACCTGAAATCACACAACAAATAGACATGTATTGACACATTATGATCTATATACTTTTCCCAAAAAACACACAAAGTTTAAGGATCAGTATGAGATAATCAAATATAGGTAAAGACAATGCAATGCAGCTTCTTCAAAGTGGCATGATAGACAAACTTACGTTTTTCTTAGTGCAACATAAGAATTGAGCTCCTTAATCTGTCACATAAATCATTGGAAATATCAACAAGCAGATTTTAAAAAGACATTGAAACCAAATGCTAGAAAGAAATTAAGGCATGGAGAGATCAAGAGATTCACTCAGGATCTACATTTATATTCCAATAGAAGTTGCTATGTTACTATTCCAATGATTACTTTTGAAGGATTACAGTCTCCCTAAATTCCATCAACACAGAGAATATGCGATAAGAAGTGAACTCACCATAGATTGTTTCTCATCATTCAATTGCTTGTTTACTTCAGGAGTATTCCGAGCTTCCCCATCTTTGAGTTCACGGTCAAACTCCTTAACCAACCTAACGCAAAGCACAATACATTAGATAATTACAGATTCTTGAAGGGCAGAGCTTAAAAAATCCTTGATCACATAAAAACTCTTTTCTATTCAAGATTACGCCTCTCATCCATATCAAGGCGAAACATACATATCCCCAAGGAAACTTCCAAGACTTACAACATTAGTTCTCGTGAAAATTCCAGTCATTCATTTAACACCAGAAAAAACAATACCTTTTACATTCTCTCATCTTCTCAGCAAGTTCTTCGAGTTGTTTGCTTTGTCTAGTTGAATCCTTGATCTTATCCAATCTCTGGAAGCCATTCCTGCAAATAGATGTTCGTTTCGAGAAAATATCAAGGATTGTGCCCTCTGTATATATCTCTTATCTTCAGCAAACACACATAAATCCATTGAAAAACTCAAATTTTGTTCCTTTTTTTTGACTAAATACCCACTTTTATTCTACTTGGAGATAAGAAACTCAGGAATGAAATATTTCCCAGAAGCTAGTTAATTTCTACTGTTTTGTTACCACATTTGATACTGCAACACTTGAATGAGAAAACATAGATAGAAGAAATAGTAAGGAGAAAGCATACGCGAGGGCTCGGAAATGGTCACGGATTTCTCCGTGGATCTGCTCTAAATGAGGGCTCATAGGAAGGTCTGACGCCATATCCGCCGGAGAATTTCAGATTCCGGCGATTAAAAGAAAACCGGAATTTTCCCTCCTTCAAACTCGACGAACCCTAAGAGCAAAACCCAGAAAACCTTCCCGCTAAAACAAAGCTTCACCGCATCCAAATCATTCCAAAAAAACCCTAATTTGAAGAAACGGAAAATAAAAATGGAAAGAGATCGGAGAACGAAAACGCGGCAGAGCTCTTGGAACGGAAAAGAAAAATAGAGAATTGAGACAGTGTGGGGGCTAATCTGGTAATTATTTGGTTATTTGAAAAGAAAAAAAATATTATTTTAAATTGAACAAATAGATAAATAAATAAATAAAGGACTTGACAGCGAAGCTCCACCATGTTTAGATACTTAGCCGTTTGATGAAAAATTGAAAATGTCGTCCGCATCGCATTGTGGCTACACTCTGTCCTTGTGGACCTACACAATCTCTTACCCAATTAATTCAATTTCTAATCATTCCGGTTTACTTATTCACATGTTTATATGTAGGGCATTATAGTAAATTAGTAATCTCTCTTCTTTTTCTTCTTAAAAAAAAAAATTAATCTTAAATTATATTCAAAGGAAAAATAAAGTTTTTACAACAATGCATCTTTTGTTTGATGAAAATTAAGTATGAAGCTTATAAACTTTTAAATACTTTGAGATTTAACATTGAAACTTGAATAAAAGTTAGAGACATGCGTCGTATTGCCTATCTCCAAAAGCTCGAATTGCTAAAAACTGGTTTCAAACTTGTTTGTATATACATAATCAGGCGAGTTGTTCGGTTCTGATTTTTTTTGTACCTTCTCACATTTATCTCTCTCCATATAGAATATAAAGAAGCTTGAAAAACATATCGAGCGAGGAAAATTCTCTACTCGATCTTGCTGATGGTCCAAGACATAGACAATAATAGTGTGCTAATCTGTTGTGTACCTGAACTTGAAAATTTTATTGGCTAGAGCTATCCAAATTTCTTAAGCATACCCACAAGAGAATAATAAATGATCTCGGGTTTTCGTGCTATTGTTACAAAGAAGACAAGTCGCCGATGATCCCACATTCCATTTTACCACTGATCACATGTTCACTACAAGAAAACTTAGCTAATTCCGACCAAATTGATAGTCGGTAATTTTTCGACTGTTTTCCGACTAAATTCCAAGAAAATGAAGTTTAGTCGGAAATTTCCGACTAAATATTTTGTCGGAAATTTGAAGGAAAATATAGTCGGAGATTTGTCAGTTTTTTTACGGTAAAAAGTCGGAAACTATTTTGATTTCTGTTTTTAAAATTTCGACAAAATTCCGACTAAAGTAGTCGGAAAATAATCGGAATTAGTTTCGACAAAATTCCGCCTACTTTAGCCGGAAAATAGTCGGAAATATTTTCCACTATTTTCCGATTATGTCCGACTATTTTCCGACTAAAATAGTCGGAATTTTGTCGGAATTATTTCCGATTATTTTCCGACAAGTTTAGTCGGAACTATGGTCGGAGATTCACCGTTGAAATTAAAAGTTTCCGACTAAATTCCGACTAATTTAGTCAGAATTTACTCGGAATGTTTTAAAATTAACTCGATCAGATTTCCGATTAAATTGTGACTAAATTAGTCAGAATTTTGTCAGAAATATTAATATCTAAGTCGGAAATTAGTTAGAAAAAATGTAACGGTAACATTGAATTCCGACTAATTTCCGACAAAAGTATTTTCTATATATACTTCAATCATTTCATTTGCAAAACACTCATAAAAAACACTCAAAAACAAAACACGCAATAGTAATGGCAGCTCACCCAATTTATCGTGCAAGAGAGTGGATGTATAAACGGGTAGATGAAGATACCGGAGAGATTCGAGAAGAATTTAAGACCGGACTTCGTCAGTTCATGGCGGTGCAAACAAATCAACAAATAGCTACAGAACAAGGTATGGCAACTTATCCTTGCCAAAAATGTAAAAATGAAAAGTTTATAAAAATAGATGTTATTTGGAGGCATATTTATAATAGAGGTTTTACTCCGGGGTATTTATATTTGGTATTCGCATGGAGAAGGGAATGTAGATAGGTCGGGAAATAGTCGAAGAGGAAGAAGGGTAGAAGATATAAATAACAGTAGATATATTGGTGAAAGTAGTAGAAATGTTATAGATGAGGTTAATGTCGAGAGGATGGTGGGAGATGAGTTTCAAGAAATTAGAGAACCTATTAATGTAGTCGAAGAGCCAAACTCGGAGTCCAGAAGGTTTTTCAAGATGTTAGATGTTGCAAAGCATCCAATATATGATGGTTGCAAAGTTGGTCATTCTCCATTATCAGCAGCTACTAGGATGATGGGAATCAAAACAGATTTCAATCTAAGTGAGGAATGTGTGGATGCATGGGCTGATTTTTTCTGTGATTATCTCCCTGAAGATAATCTTGCACCGCGTTCTTATTATGCAATTCAGAAGCTGGTTTCTGGTCTGGGGTTACCATATCAAATGATTGACGTTTGTCAAGACAACTGCATGATATTTTGGAGAGAAGATGAAAATAGAGAAGTTTCCAGATTTTGCGGGCAAGAGAGATTCCAAATTTCGACCGGACGAACTCGAATTCTTTATCAGCGAATGTGGTACTTACCAATCACAGATAGACTGAAACGATTGTATCAGTCTGAGCGAACTGCAGGGGCTATGAGATGGCATGGAGAACATCAATTCACTGGTGATATTTCACATCCATCAGATGCTGAAGCTTGGAAACATTTCCGGTATAAGTACCCTGATTTTGCCAGTGAAGTGAGGAATGTCTACCTCGGTCTATGCACAGATGGTTTTAATCCATTTGGAAAGGGAGGGCGAAAATATTCACTTTGGCATGTGATTGTTACTCCATATAATCTTCCTCCAGCTCTCTGCATGAAAAGAAAGTTTTTGTTTCTCACAATACTTGTGCCAGGTCCAAATCATCCTCGAAGAGCTCTTGATATTTTTCTAAAGCCATTAATTACAGAGTTACAAATGTTATGGCATGAAGGCGTTCAAGTGTATGATGTTTCATTGAAGACCAATTTCACCATGTGCGCCGTATTGATGTGGACAATAAGTGATTTTCCAGCTTATGGGATGTTATCTGGATGAACTACACATGCAATTTCACCATGCGCACAAGAGATGTTAGCATGTCCTCACTGTCAAGATAATACTGATGCATTTTGATTACAGAAAGGGCGAAAATCATGTACCGCAAGTCAGACATTTAAAGAGTATTTTGGTGTTGCGTGAGTGAATCATATTCCCTTGTGCCGAGCTACCTTGTTTGAAGTTATTTGAATATGATTCCAAATGTCTTTAGTGGAAACCCATTAGTAATCTCTCTTCAACCTTGAACAAGAATATAAGTTAAAAGTTATCTACATGCAGTTAGATTATGTTTACATCAACCCTAGCTGAATCTCTAGTGTAATTATATGAGCTTATCACTAAACAACCACCAATGACCAGCACAAAACCCACAATGCACTGCAAAATGAGAGTGGGGACTGAAATTGAGTTTAGTTAATAATTCATTGATTTTATAAATAGGATGAAAATATATATGTGTGCCATGCTTCGGTTGCAAGAAATCTGAAGAGCTCACCAGTCATGTTGATGTATAGTTTTTTGTTTTTTTTTTTTTTTTTTTTTTTTTTTTTTGAAAGTTGTCTTAGTTTGCAATTTATATACAACAATCATTAATGCCTTACCACTTACTAGTCTTAGGAAATTAAGACACATACTATTGAAATCCATATTCAAATAACTGAGTAGTCCTAATTAAAACAAATTTATTAACTATTCATAATTGAGCATAACCAATGTATAACAACACTGATCACAATTTAACATTAACTCATACAAACACTTTATGTGGTAATTTTTTTGTTTTAATGTCTGAAATGTTGAAATTATGTTTTTCCATTTATTTTTTTCTTTTCTTTTGAGTTTCTATGATATACATATTCATTGGTGGCTTATTTCATATATAGCATTCGTATTATATGCCTTAGATTAATTAGAATTTTCGGGGAAAAAAAGAAAAGAAAAGCAAAGAGCATATGCTTCATTTTCTATAAATCGCTTATACACAGATTCAGAGACAATTTGGCTAGTGTACCAATTCTATACACAGAAATCCAGTATATATTTGATGTCAACAAAAAGAAAATCTAGTATATATTTACATGCAGATCATGATCTTGGACCTTAGACAGGTCTCTAGCATCGATCCCGGTTCAAATTCGAATAGGCCACAATTTTTCTGCTGTTGGTTACGTTAAAAGCTTTTGTACTTGCGATGGTGTGCCCAATTCATCCAATAATCTCTCGTACAACTGCATTAACCCAAAAAAAAAAAACAATAAGCTATTTAATTTGTTCAAGATTGAAAAAGATAGACATAGAGATTACTAATTAATAAAGTTACAAGAATATATTACCTGTTTATATAGAAATGAATCACCATGTGAATTTCTAATTAATTCAACCACATTTAGCGATGTGCTTATCGCGAAAACCTCAGCCGTTACTGATAAACCGCGTTGCCCTTTTTGAGTGTTTTCTTCTTGGATTGCTTTTAACTGAAGCAACATAAGTTCACAGCTTTAGAAAACCACTTAAATTTATTTACAACATCTCAAGAGCTAAGAAGAAAGCTAAAGATATGTGTGCACCTTTGTGTGTTTCTTCTGTACGAAGAAACCCATATCCATAAAGATTGTTTCAATTTTCTCCAACAAATCTATGGCTAACCTATTTGAAGTGAATCTTATCTGCCTCTCTGATACTTTCTGAATCAGTACACAAAGTAAAAACACGTCTATTGTGAGCATATAGGACAGTCTTGAAACATAGGAAACGAGGTCAAGAATGTATATATAGTAGTTACCTCTTTCTCAAAGAAACCTGAGAGGTCGAGAAACGAAGACATTCCGATCAACTGAAACGCGTTGATGACAGTTGGAGAATTATGACTCTTCTCTTCCTCATATCCCTTCATCACAAAAACCAAAAAAGACATATAGACTTTAAGTAAGGCAATGCACTTGATCCAAATTCAAAGGAACAAAAAAAAAACATATTCTTACATCTTCTTGTAATGAGGTTATTACATCGTCGTCATCATTACAATTTGAAGGAGTGTAGTCGTGTTTGAACCAATCACTAGCCTTAATACCTACGATGGTCATCCTCGTGACTGGATTTGGATCGAGCATTCTCTTGATCATAGTTTTAGCACCCGGTGATATCCATTTAGGTATTGGAGGGTCTCCTTTGAATATCTGAAAAACATGATATCGAGCTATGATGAGTTTTTGTTTCTTAAAACATAAACTAAACTATCAAAAAGAGAGAAAAAAAAAACGAGGTACCTTTCGACAAAGAACCGCGAGGTTTGTATCATCGAAAGGAAGACATCCCGTAAGAATAACATACAATATAACTCCACATGACCATATATCTGATGAAGCACCATTATAGCCCTTGTTAGCTAGAACCTCAGGCGCGACGTAGTTAGGACTACCACATGTTGTATGTAGTAACCCATCTTCCTAACAAAGTCAAAACATGAAAAATGTTGGACACATGGATTTTTCTTTTATTTGCTGATATATTTAGGTTTAGGGTATTTGGCAAGTACCCTAAAATGTTGAGGTAGAGCACTAAGACCAAAATCAGTGATCTTAATGTGCCCTTTTGCATCAAGAAGGATATTCTCTAGCTGCAAAATGAGAAACTTAGATATTAGACCATGTGGCTAATATAATTATTACATACAAATTAACTTTGAAGTAAAAAACAACTTATGTAAACACAGACCTTGAGATCTCTGTGAAAAACGCCTTTGTTATGACAATAGCTAATTCCATCAATCAATTGTTGAAACAATTTTCTTCCTTCTGTTTCTGGAAGCTTTCCTTTGGATACCTATAAGACACCAGAGCATGTTTTAAGAATTTTGCAACTAACAAAACTGTCACTATATATAGCAAATAAAAAAATCTTACAATCCTGTCAAATAAGTCTCCTCCAGTGACACATTCCAGGACCATGTAAATTTTGGTTTTACTAGCCAAGACCTACAAGTGGACAAATAAAAAATTGGTACAAGGAATTTAAAATATCTTTAGGGATTAAAAATATATTTAAAAAAAAAAGAATCTTGGAAAGTCCTGAAATAGGAAGAGAGCAAAAGCGATCTATATTATCAGGAATCATTCCATTTTCAAGCAAAAACGTGTGGGTGGGCCAAGTCTCTGTTGATTCAAAGGCAAAAATGATAATCATTAATCTAGAAGAATGATAATATAATAATTTCTAATGAAGTATGCATGACAAGATATGATTTTTCAGATGAGGCAATTGTTATGATTGACATTATCACTATGACATAATCCCAAATGGTCAATTTTTGGGACCTACCTTATAATTGAATTGGTCCATGGTCATCAAATCTATTGTCGACCAATTAAATTATCCGGAGGGAAAAATTATTAAAAAGTAGAAGAAATTAATGATACGTTAAGGTATGGCTCATAAGCAACGTGGAAAGGCAATTGCGTGGTTACGAATTAAAAACTAGTTGAGAAATTTTTATATTTTTAAAAATAGTTAATCAAGATGACGTTTAGCTTTATTAGATACTTATACGCAAGCTAACAAAAACATTTCAGAGGTAGTGAAAACATTATAATTATTTTATCAATTTATTATAACCCCAAAATCTTATTAACAAATAATAGAAACTTCTGATCGAATTCAGAATCAAGAACGTAAATTAAATCAGATTTGAATAAAAACAAATCTATATAAAAAATTATATATGCAACAATTACCTCATGTAATCTGACAATGTTTGGGTGCTTTAAAACTTTAAGAGTTCGAATCTCTCTTTTAATCTGTAAAAAAAAAATCTCAAATCAAGAATTCGTAAGAGTTAAGATTTATCGTTAATGAAATGATAGAGAAAAAAATAAATGGTAAACCTGAAAGGAGACGTTAAGACGAGTGATACGAGACTTGTCAATGATTTTGACGGCGAAAGATTCGCCGGAAACAGTATCTTTAGCAAATTTGACTTGTGCAGAATTGCCTTCTCCGAGTGTCCTCCCAAGCTCGTATTTACCAATACACATTCCTTTCGTCACCATCCAAATTAACACACACAAAAAAAAAAAACTCAAATCCGATTAATTGAGCAAAGAAGAGTAATTAAGTCTATGGCTATGTATGTATATGCGTGTATATATATACAAGACTGAGATTGAGAATGAGGAGAAAGTAGTGGCAGCTGGATTTGGAGAGAAGAAGACGTCACTTCCTTTTGCTTCCTCCTTCTTCCTTCTTCTCATTTTATTCTCTGCAATTTCTATTGGAATTTTTTTTTTTTTT
>VBRH01000555.1:0-16838 GCA_014578085.1 Cardamine resedifolia | reverse complement strand
TTTTTTTTTTTTTTTGGGTTTTAACGAAATTTCCATATTAACCGCACAAACAGACTTCAATGATAATATTTTTTATTGAAAAGAATAAACGATTTTTTTTTCATCTACTCCGTGACTATTATGGAAAGATATAGGCCATAAATGTTTGTAGGTTTTGAAGTTGTTTTTGGATTATGATTTTTGGATTTTGAATTTTGGATTTTGGTTTTTGGTTTTTGGATTTTGCTGAAAAAGATAAATATATATATATATATATAAAAGTAAAAGAAGTGTCGATTAAAATGTTAAAAACCTTGCAATTAAAGGCCATATTGTCTTTCTATTTCTAGAACGATATCTAAAAGTAGTTTTTATCATGCTTATCCGAAAACATCTTTTGAGCATAATTAAAATTTTAGATTTTTCAGTTAGCTTCAAATCTAATATTTTGTTTCCTTTAAACCTCATTCAAAAGAATCAAAATAATAAAATAAATAAAAGTAAAACACCCTCAAATCACTTTGTTCACTATAAGAACAAAAACTCTTTTATACTTATATATACTATTTCCTAAACTCCCGCAAAACCGCTTAGAAAATATCATATATATTTATATATTTTTAAAAAAAAATTAATGCAATCTAAAATGTCAACACATTCAAACACTTGCTGTCGTAATTTTTTACTTGATATCTGTGACTCTGTCGTTAAGGAAACGATACTGATCTGTTTCACTTGATAGCAAAGAGCATAGGCTTAATTTCTATTAATCGCTTATATACAAATTTAGAGACAATTTATGCTATGGGTTTTTTCTAACTTTTTTTATAATAATAAGTTCGGGTATAAGAAGTGTGTTGGTACCGGGTTTTACACCCTCACCATAACCCGATCTAAATTAATACTGAACCAAAATCTTATTCAAGAAAGCCCATCAAGCTCAAACCCATTAAAGCCCAATTCAGTCCAATCCAGTCTGGTCCATCTGATCTCCTACCCTCTTTCTCTATAAATAGGAGGAAAAAACAAAAACATGTTCATCAAAGTGGTAAGTGGTTTTCTTATGCTTTTGCTCTTTTTTATTTTTTTGGGGTCGTGTCTGTGTGTTGGTTTGGGTTGAGTATGATCCTGTGATGATTTGTAATATCTCTGGCCCGATCCGATTTAAAATTTTATGCACCAAACCACTAAATCAAGCCTATAATCCATTAACTCCAATTATAAGGAGATTAGAAAGTATATTTAAAGCCACATAAACCTAAAGTTATATAGAGAGAAAAAATTATCTAGAAAAATTAGGGAGAGAGATTCAGTGAGAAGGAGAGCCGCCAGCTTGAGCCACCGCCGTCTCGCCCTCACCATACCGCCGCCTCTATCGTTGCGTGTGTGTGCGCGCGCGTGGGGATCACGTGAAGGGAATGAAGAAAAGGACGAGCCTTCTTTGCAACTTGCAACATTGTTTGGTTAACCCAAAAAAAAAAAAAAAAGAAGTTAAAACCGTAATCGAAACGAAACCAAATTAATCCGGTTTATAAATTGTAAATTTTGGGCCATAAATGTCGGCCCATTACTAATTCAGAGACTTTTTAGGGTTTATTTTCTTCAACCTATCTACGCCGCTTTTTCTCTTTCTCATCTTCCTTCTTTCTCAATCTATATATAATAAACCTTCTCTCTCTCGTATCTGTTCGAATCATCTGATCTCTGTACTTTAAAAATTCCATTGAATTGTTTCTGCCGAAGCTATTATCAATCCCACTCTTGCTTGATCTCGGTTATTGACCAGTTATTGCGTCGATCAATGCATTGAAAGTGACTACATCAGGCTCTGCGTTTTGCTGTCACGATAGATATGGGGATCTAAACCAGAGCTGATCATATCGATCTTGACAGCAAAACTCAGGTTCCCGATATAGTCACTTTCACTGCATTAGGAGAAGCTCCAAACGCTTAATATATTTTTCAAAGAGATGATCCGAGTCGATTTATATATTGCTTTAGCATGACGTATTTGAATAACTCTATTTTAAGTTTTAACATGCAGTTTGTTTGATTAAATTCACTAAAAAACAGAGCAAGAAGAGTGATTGACAATCATAAGATATTTGTTGCTGGTCCTCGGTCTTGAGTGAGACCATTTTGCTTCTCTGTTGTTGTAGCTGGCACAGAATCAGATGGTGGTGACTCAGTTAATGATGCTGATACACCTTAGCATCAACGAAACAAGGCCCAAATACGTCTCTTTCTTCTCAGCTCCTGGATGCATTAGGCCCAAAAGACCTAGTTTTATTGTGTTTAGTATTGATTTACATTATCGTACATGCTTCTTTGAATCATATAATTTCATGAGCTAATGTAAATTTTTGGGACTTTAATTTTCCTGTTGACGATTTTCCTTGTCATCTAAACTCGCCATCATAGGAACAAAAACTCTCAAGCATATTCGTACAAGCTATCAAAAGACCTCCCAACAATTTTTTCGTACAACAAAACAAATGTCTTTCTAGTTCGTTTTCCCAAAAGAATGATTTATATACAATGATGAATTGTTGTGCATCCCTTCACCATATATCAAAGAGAGAAAAAAAAATGAAGAAAACATATTGGTACTCGGTGAAATACATTGCTGAAAAGTTAGTGTCATTACTGGTCCTCAGTCTTGAGTGAGACCATCTCACTTCTCTGTTGTTGTTGCTGATGTAGAATCAGATGGTTCTTTGGTCTGAAATTGCTCGGAAGCCATCGATATAGACGTTCAGGCAAGAATCTAGCAGACCAAGAGTTTCAGAAAAATCAAGCTTCATTGATTCTTGGGAATATAACAAAACCAAAGAGAATGCTGGTGACTTACAGTTCTAATCTTTCGTGGATTGCTCGGCGCACTGAGCTGTTGAAACCATACGCTATCGAATTGAACAATCCCTGAAAGACAACATTCAGAACAAAAACTTGGGATGAGCAAAGATGATCTATGATGAATTTTGTTACTGGTGTTTGTTTCAGGGGGTTTGCTACCATTAGAGCAGCTGTCCCGACGTCAAGAACTGAGAGCCAGAAGATCTTATGGCCTGGCTCGATGAAATCATGAATGCGGTTGATAGTGCCAAATGCCCATGATCCTATTAGAATGAGCGGATAGTATCCCCATCGGTTCAATACCTGTAGTGTTTCAGGAAACAAGTAGTGAGGTTTAAATGATAAAACAAAGTCAGTCACAAGAAACAGAAAAACTGGTATTGGCAATATGGAAAAGACAGACCTTTAACTCTGCTCTACCATCAAATTGATCGACTCGGTCTGACATTCCAACCGCCATCTGAAATTAATATCGCCATATCAGTACACAGCCAAGTGTATCAGTGATGTAAATGTGACTGCTTTCAGAAGACAATATTGATAGAGGGTTACATACATGTCTAGCATTTCTTAGCATCCGTATCACTTGGAAGTATGTAAACCCATTGTAGAGAATGGCTCCCCAAAGAGGAGCATAAAAAGTTAAGAAATGAACAGCCTGCAAAAGTCGAGAGATGGGAATGAGTTCCAGTTATCAAGAAATGAAAAGAACTACTACTCTACATTCATCAAGCCCAGAGATGCCTTTTGAGAGGCAATGATATATAACTCAGGAATTGAAATATTCATGCTCAACTAAGTATTCTCTCTTGCCTTTCCCTTAAGACCAGTTTGTGTCCAGCACCATGGCCCCAAATGCGAGTGGTTGTTACCAAAAGAACGTATGATAGTCACAACCAAAGAAGTTCCTGAAAAAGAGAGTAATTCAAATCAGACTCTAACATACTTAGACATTCTTATCTTTAAACCCAAAGATGGATATACAAACATGAAATTCCCAGAATCAGTGATATAAAAGAGTATCGTTTTGCATACCCCAAACATACAAATGAAACATAGCTTCCAAATCCTCCACATCAGTTTTATGCTTGACCACAGTACGATGAAGAGTGAAAGCAATTGTGGTTGTCCATAAGAAAGAAGCTACGCAGAAGAAATGTGTGGTGTAGCCTTGTGCATAACAAATAAACCCCTTTGAAGGATCACTACATGATCAAGAGCTAACACAATCATCTTATGAACAAATATCTCAAGAAGATTCACCAGAACAGATAATAGATAAACATACCCAACGATTAAGAAGAAACTGCAAAGCATATCCTGCAAAAATTGAAAACATCACCAAAAAATCAGCTATAGAGCTAGAAAAACCCTAACTACTGATCCCAGAAACTTAATCCGTACACAATGTTGACATCGAACTTATCGATTTTAACAATTCCAGGTGAACGAAGAAGCAAAACAGTACATAATCGTAGATCTAGCATGATCTATGTTACTGGAACTTACACGAATCAGCTTAAGGCAAAAAAAAATCAAAAGAGAAGAAACGAGAAAACTTACAGAGAGAGCAAGGTAGAAGACGAGCTTGAAAGAGAACTTTCGGAGTTCTTTGAAGAGGTAATAGCAGAGGACGATAAAGGCTGAGCCGATGAACGAGAGACTAGAAGCGCCGGTGTTAATCGCCGTGATAATGCTTCGATCTCCGGCAGTTAAGCCTCCGCCGGCCGCGAGCACCGCCGACATTGTTATCTGTGATTTGAAACCGATCGAGAGATTTGATGTTTTCCGCTATTCGTGTTCGTCGTTTCCGTCGGACGTTGCGTGGTGGGCTAACTTCTCGTCCGGGTCGGGTCAGCCGGGTCGAGTTATGTCTAACGAACTGGACTACTTGTAAATTTTTAAATTTCGGCCCAGCATAAAGATTTGGTTTAGCCTCCTTGTCCCAAAGTTTTTTATACCAAAAATTTATTACTATACAATACACATTTTTAAAGTTAAGTGTCTGTCTTTTTTATTAATCGTTCGGAATATATTGTCAAAATATATTTTTGACCTTATCTACTACTCCCTCTATTTCATATTAAGTGTTGTTTTAAAGTTTAACATTTGTTTCATTATAAGTATTTTTTTGTGTGTTCTAATATAGTTTTTTGATAAAATTTATAGTATTATCCATATTATTTTAATATAGTGACAAGTGAAAAAAAATGTATACTACATTATTGAGGGATGAAATAGACAAATTTACTATTTTCTTTATTAGTGTGCAAAATCCTTAAACTATAAATAAACTGAACCAGATGGAGTATAATTTTGTAAAAACATTTTTTTATGGGTAAAAACTTTTTAGTTTAATATTATTTACATATCATCTTTAATTTAATTAGCATAGAGATCTTCTGAGAATCCTAATTAGCATAGAGATCTTCTGTGAATCCAACTTACTTGACAGATCCAGAAATGTATTTATCCGGAGTTAAAAAATACTTTTAAAAGAACTGATAGAAAAACTTAGAAAACAAAGCAATAAACATCTTTGTTATAAAAAGAAAAGAAAAAAAAGACAAAATTGATTATTTATTGTTTGTTCTTAGTTTGTTTGTGTCTATGACCTTTTCTTTTATCGAGATTGAAAATTAGAGAAGAGAAATGGACGGCAATTTTAGAAAACTTTGTTGTTGATTATTTGGGAGATGCAATCGTTGTTGGAATTCATTTTATGATAAATGGAACCAATTATTTTTTTGGTAACTTTTCCGGCTACATGCGGTTACCGAAATGAACAGAAAATAGATGAACTGAATTTCTTGAAATAAGTACTATAACTTAGTGTATTCATTTATCAAAATTAGATTAAAATTGAATAAGAAATGGAGATCCAAAATGGCTAGTTTGAACAAACTTAAAATTTGACTAAAGTTCAAATGTCACACTTTATAAGTTAAAGGAGATACCAAACCAAGCATGCGTGACGTGTCGTGTCCTGTCGTGTCTTGTCGGACCGAGTTTGGGAGTTGAGTTGTGGAATTTGAGTAATGGACCTATAACCCAAATAATTATTCATATTATTCCTAAACTTGTTTAAGTTATATTGTTGATTAATTCAACAAATATCTTATTCAATTGTTTGATTTGTGTAACAACAAAATCAAAGCTCATAACGTGACAGCATTAACATGAGAATTAAATCTCATTAATTGTCACATTATTCTCCTCCATTTTACGTTGGAAACTTGACTATATGTAGTCCTGGTCTTTGGTCTTCTCCATAACATAATTGATTAGATGATTTTCCTCACAACAAAAACTCCAGCAACTCCTCGCTTATTTCCCCTTTCCAAAGCGTAAGTTTCGAGAGTAAAGCGTAAAATTTTAATTTGCATATTCCGTTATTGGAATGTAGAGAATACAGTATATTAGTGGTTGTATCATGAGATTCTAAATCATATCAAATCGTCATATTACGGGCGATTTTAAGAAATAAGGAAAGAGATATTATCTCGCCTCCACTCTATTCGGTTTTCTTAAATCGTTGTATCTTATTATTTTTCGTAATTCTTTATTTGTTCGTAGTTTTCATATCCGGATTTTTGCGGTCTTACAATCGTACCTTCAATTTTCCAGTTGTTGATATATTTGTAGTGAATTTAAAGCTCTTTAAATTTTCTACGTTGTGTTCTTGCTTTCAATTTTAGCGACGATGCAAAGAAAAGTTCAGGGAAAGAGAGAATAATTTTGGGTTGTTGAACTTGATCGCAGCTATAGGTAAAAGAAGCTTGAAGTTTTTATTAAAGTTGTTATTAATCCAAACACAAAAATAAATAAACAAACGACTTGAGAATCCTTTAAAAAAGTATTAGTAAAAGGAAAAGGTAAATGAGGTGTGATGATGTAAATGTGTAGTCGGCAGTAGTTTATGGCTAAAATATAGAGACCATATTTACAATATGAAATTATCAAACAAAATATATACAATATGAAACATAAAAGAAAATATAATATATATATTTTTATAACTAAAAGAAACTATAATTAGGTTAATGATGGAGACATTTCTCCACACATATTTGCTTCTCGTGTTTCCACTTGTATATAATGTATCTCCATATTTCTATTCATGTATTGCTTTGGTCGTGAATCTTGTGACTAGAATGATCACAATCCGTAATATTATTGTGTATATGTACATGTTATAATGTTTGATTATACATTTGTAGTAAATAGCTTTAAATTAGTTCATCAAGTTTCCAAAGTTGTTAGTAATCCCGCACATGAGTATTACAAATATCATACTTGATCCGTTTATAAATAATTGTCATTTTACGTTTTTTACACATATTAAAAATATAATTAAATTTTATATTTTATTCCTTATTATTAACATAGTCTATAGAATTTTTATTGGTCAATATATTAATACAGTAGAAATAAAACTCTAATTTTTATCAAACATTTGCTTTGAAATTTTAAAATGGCATTTTGTTATGACTTGTGTGAGTGCTGAAAAAATTAGCAAATAGGTTTGAAAAATCCATTATCATGTTTGATAAAAAAAATATAAATCAGAAAATAAAAATAACAGACTCAAAATAATAGCGGATCGATAGAAAATTACACTGTAAATATATAAATAAGCATATACTAAACTAAATCATTGATCATGGCACAAATTACGTTGGGAATGTCTCCTTCGATGGAGAGGTATACGGAAAAATACTCATCCTCTGGAACATGACCCATCATCTAATCAAATTTTCTGATTTGGATAATTTATTACACATTTCGTTATCCTTTCGGTTTTATTCTTTAATTTTTGTTTGCATACAAGAAGGATACACCTGATTTTGTCCGTATTAAACTATTGTTTGATTCGTACTCCATTTATGAAATTGACGTCTACGACTACATGACTAACCTATACATACACTTGATGTACACTACTGATTCCAATGTTTAGTGTTTAAGATTCATGATATAAATTAATAAAAAATATATAACTTATATATGTATATTTATTATTATAATATATATTCCTTACGGTTTTAATTAGTAAACTATATACTTTCTTCCGGTTCCCTCAAGTTTTTAAACCTTCCAAGACATCTCACATTCCATTGAGCTTATATAACTTTTTATATGAAGCCTATTCATATTTCATATTCATTCGTGCAGAGATATAAAGCACTCACATATTAATATTTAATATGATGTCCTCGTAACCATGTATTTATAAGAGCTGTATGTGAAAACGTCGATCATCATCTTCACTCATGAGAATATTGTAATCAGGTTCTTTGTTTTTCTGGGAAGACGACCATCACCAGTATTTTTCTTTCCTTCTTCAAGATTTTTATCTCCAAGGTACTATTTATCTTTTGATTCTTGATTAATATCTTTCATCTGTCACTCGATCGGAAAATTAGAAAGAAAAATATCGATCCATGGTTGAAATCTTTGTTTGGAGATATGATCGTATCTATTTTTGCCTCAATAAACACAAATATCATGGGGAAATTTGTTTAAGATAACTCATTCTTTTAAAAAAAAATTAGATATACTAACTTCTTTTAATTTTTATTGTTAAAATAACCTTATTTTCATAATACCAAAATTGTCATTTATAATTTATAAATAATTAAAAAGAAAAGAAATTATCATTTTATTTGATTAATTATTTTTAATTCATATATATAATTAGGACTGCATTTTAACTATTTGTTTCTACCTAAAATATTTGATTAAGGTCAAAGAATAATATTTTTAAAAAATCCTTAAAATTATTATTACAATCTGTCAAATATTAGTAGATTCTATCAAATATTCGTAAAGTCTACCAAAGTGCTCGCAGAGTCTGTCAAATATTCGAAGAGTCTGCCAAATGTTTGCAGAGTCTGTCAAATTCTCGCAGAGTTAGTCAAATACTCGCAGAATCTGTCAAATGCTTGCAGAGTTTTCCAAATGCTCGCAGAGTCTGTCAAATCCTCATAGAGTTTTCTAAATGCTTGCAGAGTCTGCTAACTATTCTGCAAAGTCTGCAAAATATTTGCAAAATCTTCCAATTATTCATGTAGAGTCTGTCAAATATTTGCATAGTCTACGTGTTATTCTGCAGAATCTGCCAAATATCCGCAAAATCTGCTAGATTTTCATAGAGTATACCAATTACTCAGAAGAGACTGCAAAATGTGTGCAAAGTCTTATCAAATTTGTGCA
The DNA here is from genome assembly GCA_014578085.1 of Cardamine resedifolia. Lineage (NCBI taxonomy): Eukaryota > Viridiplantae > Streptophyta > Magnoliopsida > Brassicales > Brassicaceae > Cardamine > Cardamine resedifolia. Next base: position 7,787 of record VBRH01000555.1, on the reverse strand, counting down.
AAGTCTGCCAAATGCTCGTAAAGTCTGTCAAATGCTCGCAAAGTCTGTCATATGCTCGCAAAATCTGTCATATGCTCGCAAAGTCTGCAAAATGGTATTTTTGGAAAAAAAATATTTCTCAAATTTTTAAAGTTTTAATAAGTTATTTTGGCTATTTCAAAAATAAAGTGGATTATTGTGGCAAATCACCAATATCATTTCTGTCCAAACTCGAATATAAAGTTTATGTTGTAGTTTTTTTATTTTCTTGATTAAGATTTTTTTTTATGATTAAGAATTTTATGCTGTAGTTTTGATTATCAAACTTTGTTTATTTTCTTGTACCACTAAATGATCCATAAGTTTTCTTTCACAACACACTCAATTGCATCTAAAGCATCCTTAGTTCCTTAATTGAGAACTTTACATGGTATATCATTTACTCATATCTACAGGATTTTACTTTGCTCTAACCATACTATGATGTAGTTTGTGATGACTTTTTCTACACATGCAATTTATACCAATATATTTTTCTACACATACACATTGTTTGATCTTAGAGGATTATGTATGTGTCCCCATAAACACACAAGAATTTAGTTTTTCTTTTTTTTCATATCAACTTTCTAAATTTCGTTTGCATTTTTCTTAAAAAAAAAAATTTATATTAAACTTATTATATTTTAAAGAAAATTCCAACCAAAATTGATAAACACAAACAGAATATTATAGAGTGTATCATTTTAAAAATATTAGTTTGAAAAATATATAATGCTTCACTTTAAATTTGATACAATATAATAATTGTTCTAAGTTCGGCTCCTCTAGATTAATAGACAACCAATCTTATAGATAATTTCTGTAATTGTGTGACAGATGTTCCCTTCATATATAATTATGATTTTATCATTTTCATCATATTATAGTTATGATTTTCCTATCTGATTAGGCATTTTCCGTGCCTTTTGTTTTTCTTTACCTGTAAAGAGTCCAATAAAATTGCAGATAGTTGGGAGCAGATAATTAATTAACCTAGCAAGGCACAACTACATAGCCCAATAATTATCTTAGAGACCAAATAATTTCTCAATCATTATATCAAATTATGATCAAACCCTCCAAAATCTCCAAACAAGTCAATAACTTAACTTGTAAACCAATGGTCACTAACAGCTTTGAGTTTGAGTATGATTAGGACATACTCCTCCCTTTCGTCTTAAACATGTTTTTCAAGCTTTATAAATTTTAATTTATTCCCCCTACACACAAATATTTAAATAGGCTATTCTTCTTTTTACGTAATTTTATTATTATTAACCAAACAACTTTTATTCCAAACATAATGGTCCCATCATAAATGTTAAATGCTATTTGTTCCATTTGCAGCTCAGACATATTAGTAGTCAGGACAAAATAGCATTTAACATTTAATAAAAGCTAACATTTAATATGAGCTGCAAATGTCTGAGCTGACCTTCAAATGGCATATGACATTTAACATTTTATAGGGCTCTATAAATTTGAAGGTCATATGCCAAACAAAAAAATTGGTTTTTTTTTTCTATACAATTTTTTTTTTATTTGGACTTTAATTTTTAAACTTTAAACCTTAAAAATGACCCAAATTTTTTGAGATTTATGCAAATGCTCCAATTGCTCTCCCCTAAAACCACTCCGGTTAGTAGTGGGCCCTTAGCTTAATTGATTCTATATGCTCTATAATCTAATCTATTTTCCTTTTTTAGTTTTTTAATTATTTTTTCTATAATCTAATTTCATTGTTTCAAATATTATATCTTTAAGGTTGATATTCCCCTCAAAGGATCTTGAAATGCTATAAATATTTTTGTGAACGCCAGTATAGTTTAGTTTTTTTTTTGGGGTTTTTTGGGGTTGTTAACACAAATCATTGTTTCTAACAACATAAATCTCTCTATTAAGAAAAATTTCAATGATTTTTTTGTTTGTATCAAACACATTTGTTTGCTATGGCGCGTGGATGGACGTATCATCTGAAAAAAAAAAAAACGACAAAACAACAAATGGGCCCACCACTTATTTTTTTTGTCTTATCGTAAAAGTCGTCAAAAATTGTGGTGGGCCTCAAGCCCACTGTTTCCTCCAAACGGATCGTTCCTTCATTAGTTGCTTGATTAATAATAACTGTGAAAGCTAATTAATTGAATATTTAAGATTAATCTCTTAAGATTATTGGATTAATGATTGGTGATTAATATTGTAGCTGTTGTTTTCTTGCGCGACAGTTTCCAAATTCCAAGTCGTCGTCTCTTGATTTTCACAAGTCAAAGCTGAGTAAGACGTTAGCGACGAGTCTTCTCGCCGGGAACCGCCGTTTACGGCGGAAATTTGTTAGTAATGTCCCGCATTTCCACTACCTCCACCACTCCTTCCCGCGTGAAAGCCGCGAATTCACACTACTCAGTGATCTCTAGACCCAAAGCCCAAGACGATAACGACTACTCAGTGATCTCTAGACCCAAAGCCCAAGACGATAACGGTAAACCGAAATCCACCAGTCACGATGTGAAGAACGATCCGGCTAAGAATCGGCGATCAATTCTGCTTAAGAGAGCGAAATCCGGAGAAGAGGATACGGCGGTTTTGGCTCCACAGAGAGCTCGGTCTGTGAATCGTCCGGCGGTTGTAGAGCAGTTCGGTTGTCGGAGGCGGCCAATTTCTAGGAAAGGCGAAGAGACGGCAATGTCTACGGCGGCGGCGGTGGTGGTGGAGGATGAGAAGAGGAAGAAAATGGAGGAGTTGGAAGAGAAGCTGGTAGTGAACGAGTCGCTGATTAAGGATTTGCAGTTACAGGTTTTGAGTTTGCAAACGGAGCTAGAGGAAGCTCGTAACTCAAATGTAGAACTGGAGTTGAAGAACAAGAAGCTTTCTCAGGATCTTGTTTCAGCTGAAGCTAAGATCTCATCTCTTTCCTCTAACGACAAGGTAAACATTTCATTTCTCCTACGTTGAGAAGATTAGTATTGCTCTTGATTCTGCTTCTGCTTCTGCTACACGGTTTAGGCTTATGATTGTTCATGTTTGGTGAACAATTTCAAAGGAAATAGTAAAGATTTGGCTCTAATTTCTCAAGTGTTTTGGTTGATTCAGCCAGCTAAAGAACATCAGAACACCAGATTCAAAGATATACAGAAGTTAATCGCTAGCAAATTAGAGCAATCCAAGGTTAAAAAGGAGGTAGCAGTAGAGTCATCAAGCTCCATTAAAACAAGATCATCTCCACCATCACCTTCAAGATTACCACCAACACCGCCAATTCCAATGTTTTTGGTTTCTCCAGCTACTAATTCAGGTAAAAGAGATGAAACTTCTTCACCAATTGCACCACCAACACCACCGCCTCCGCCACCACCACCACCACCTAGGCCTCTTGCTAAAGCTTCTCGGGCTCAGAAGTCTCCTCCAGTTTCTCAGCTATTTCAGTTGTTGAAAAAGCAAGATAATAGTAGCAGAGACCTTTCACCGTCTGTTAATGGAACTAAGTCTCAAGTTAACAGTGCTCACAATAGTATAGTTGGAGAAATTCAAAACCGTTCCGCTCACCTTATCGCTGTAAGCAACCTAGATTTCTTCTTCTGGACTCTGTTTACTTTTAACCTGAGTCTTGACCAATCTTATCTAACACTGATGAGCTTCATTTTATTCCACAGATAAAAGCGGATATTGAGACAAAGGGAGATTTTATCAATGATCTTATCCAGAAAGTTCTGACCACTTGTTTCTCGGATATGGAAGATGTCATGAAATTTGTGGAATGGCTTGATAATGAACTAGCAACTCTGGTAGGGCTTAATTCCTTTTAACATTTATTTTTTACACAATTGACTAGATTTTTTCACATTTTAATCTCTACCATGTCATTGGTGTACATCACTATCGTTTAATGATTGTTTCTCTAAGAGTTTTGTATCATTATATATCTTACATTACATGTGCATTTCCCTTTGCATAATGCCTTACAGGCTGATGAGCGAGCTGTGCTTAAGCATTTCAAGTGGCCTGAGAGGAAAGCCGATGCCTTGCAGGAGGCTGCAGTTGAGTACCGCGAGCTAAAGAAACTGGAAAAAGAACTTTCTTCTTACTCCGATGATCCGAGCATTCACTATGGTGTTGCCCTGAAGAAAATGGTCAACTTACTAGACAAGTAAAAGAAGTTCCCTACTTTTGATGCTCGTTGATTAAATGAACATGTTTGGATTCCCCAAAATGTTGAATAACCTAAAATTCTGGTTATGATAAGGTCGGAGCAGAGGACAAGGAGGCTAGTCAGATTACGCAGCTCATCGATGCGTTCTTACCAGGACTTCAAAATCCCAGTCGAGTGGATGCTTGACTCGGGAATGATAAGCAAGGTATGTTTTTTTTGTCTATGGGCTTTTGTTTTGTCTCTAAGTAATTCATCGGTTACACTCTGTTTGTACACTTTTAATATTGTTCAAATTATGTTTGATAGATCAAAAGAGCATCGATCAAGCTTGCTAAAACCTACATGAATAGAGTTGCGAACGAGCTAGAATCAGCTCGTAACTTGGATAGAGAAGCTACTCAAGAAGCATTGCTTCTCCAAGGAGTCCGGTTTGCTTACAGAACGCACCAGGTAACTCCTAAACTTCAAATATACATACTCGAATCGAAATCAGTGCATTGATGCTTACGATCTTTAAATGTTTATTCAGTTTGCAGGAGGGCTCGATCCAGAGACATTGTGTGCATTAGAAGAGATAAAGCAACGTGTCCCGGGTCATCTCCGGTTGGCACGGGGGAATATGGCCGGAGCTCCGTCGTAGAAAACTAATAAACGAAATATGAGGCATATTGCCTTTGGTTTTGGCTATAAAAATCGTTAATAGTGTTTGTTGAGTGAGTAAATGTTATGTCCCACGTAATAATAATGTTAAATGTATCTAAATGGATTACGTACTCAAAGAAATTTTGAGCTATTATACAGAGAAATCATACACTTTAAATCATATAATTTTCTTGGCTTTCGTTTAAATTTTGAAATCGTTCTCTAATTTACAGATTCCATGGGAGTGGGTAATGCCTACTACTCTACGAATTTTGGGCTTAGTTTCCAAAGCATCTTTATCTTCTTATCGACACACACTTGTGAGGCCCAAAGAGCTGGGTTCAAAAGAAAGTAATTTAGAGAGATCTGACGGCTGTCTGAGAGATTATTGTTTTGGGGCGAAAAGAAATTAAATATCCAACGGCTGAGATTGCGTTTGAATGAGATATCACGCAAAGTGAGAAGTAGCGTGATCCATCCACTTTTATCGGTTACCATCCCAATACATAACCCAACAAATAGGTTTAAGGATTTCATATTAGATAATATAGTAAAAAGTAAAAACAAATTGGATAATGGATATTCTATCATTTGTCAATTGAATGTCTCCTATGCTTTCTTGATTGGTTTAGTAGAGTATTTAGGTAAGCTTAACTTAGGTGGTCACCTTCTCGGGTTAGTTGGCTCTTCGGCTTTATATGGTGTGTATGTTTGTCCGGAATCGGTTTGGTTGGCCCTAGTTGGCTAGTTATGTCGCTTCAGTGGTCAAGGTGTACGCTCGGTTCTGCAGTTTCTGTACCTTTAAGATTCTTCTTCCTCTTTCTCTCTGCATCTCTTGGAGAGGAATCTTTAGTTTTTTCCTCTTCATCGAAAAGTCTCCGGAAAGTCGAGTTTACTTTCCTCGCCGCTTGCTAGTGTTGCTTGACGTCTCCTAGCTAGTTGTGGACTATTTGCATGCAGCCAGATTAATGGTTGGACTTGTTGGTATATTGGTTTTGGTTTCCTTCGGGTATATATGCACTATGTCTTTGGAGTTTCCCTTGGTTTGCGAGGATTGCTAAGTAATGAAGGACTGTCCTCGCTTGTGTTACGTGATTCTTGTCGGCTAGATCATCTTCGTTCTCGTGTGAGTCACAAGTTTTTCCTTTGCAATCTAATAGCCGATTTCTCACTTTACGCTTGAGTTTTGTGCTCCGATTCAATCCTCTATCCTTTTTCTTCTCATTTGCTTGGTTCGTGTTAATAGTTCATGTAAGAGTTGTTCTTATGTATATATTTTCATCACAACACTTCCACAAACATTTCAATAACAAATCTTTTATGGAAAAAAAAAAAAAAAAAAGTTAGAGGCGATTTTAATTAACATAATTAATTCAATTTTTTTTATTATTATTCATTGTAAGTCAAGTAAAAATTTATTACTCACTTCTAATTCAACTAACTTTTATATCAACAAATTTTTATATAAACAATCAATTTTTTCAAATGATTTTTAATGTGATTTTAAACAAAAGTTCTAATTTATCCTCTATACAAAGTTAAAACTTTTTGAATTTTAGTTAATATCAATTATTTACTGTCATATTAAATGAATGCAGATTTGTATAATTGAACATTTTTTAATTTGTGTGAAAAGTGTCAAAATGACATTCTTCATAAAACAGAGGGAGTATATAATAGTTCATTTTTAAACATATAAAATCATATGTATAAAAGATTTTTATCGTTAAAATATTTTGAATTAACAAAACAAAATTTTAAAATAAATTGTTTAGAGATAATTTAAAAATTAGACTAAAAAGATTTTAAAATTAAATATGAAGACTTCTTACATAAAACTATAATTTTAAAAAGAAAACAAAGTATAGTAAAAATATCTTCTATGTAGTTAACATTTTAGTTAATAAAAGGAAGTATTACATAAAAAGAAAACGAATGGAAAATGAAAGATGCTTAAAATATCCTGAATTTAAATCCACATACTATATATTAAGTAATGTTTATCACTATATTATCTTCAAAAAAAATGTTTATCACTATATTAATTATTAAAATCAATCATCTAATAAATCTTAAAAATATTTTGTTAACGTGGCCACGACCTTGTAGATTCTCCACGTGGCAACCTACATGTACATCTGTTCGTAATTTAGATATGTTGTTTTCCACAAAAGTTTAAATAAAATTAACAAAATCTTTGAAACATACTGTATACCAAAATATTTGTATAAGTGGTTATAATATAAATTAATAATTAAATTTGAAACGAACTGGTAAATACTATGACGGTAGAAATTATTATTTTAAGTAATATAAATTATACTGTATTTAAACTCGGCAATAATATAAGAACGAAATTCGCGCAAACTATCATTTTAGATGTTATAATCAAATTTCATTATTAATTAATAAAACTTAGATAATACGACAACATATAATTTGATCTATAAATTTGTCTACTGATCTAATGATTGAATTTAACTTCACGAGTATATCTACTAATATAGGTAAAAGACCAACATAATTATTATTAAAAATTTATAAAACTAAAAAAATATAAAAATGGGATAAACCGAGATATAAAAATTATTAGTATTCTTAAGTATATTACGAATGTCTACACCTTCATCAAGAAGAAAGTATTAAAAGCTGGTTAGAGACTAATGATGAAATTAAGAAATTCTACTTGAAAAAAAACTGACATTGTCTACACAGACTTCAACGGTTGTTTATATGTCGTAGGTAGTGCTAAAATTGTTAAGAAAACATTGACATATAAACATTTACTTCAACGGTTGTTTATATGTCAATGTTTTCTTAATAATTATAATAAATGTATATATTTTATAGTTTAATATTTTGTATTCAGTTTTCATATAATTTTTAGATTTTTCGATTTGATTAGTTAATTTTATAAATTTTTTAGTTATATGTACTTTCAACTTCATTAAACTATAACGTTTTAGTATTGTTGATT
>VBRH01000554.1:80960-97430 GCA_014578085.1 Cardamine resedifolia | reverse complement strand
AAAAAAAAAAAAAAAAAAAAGAAAAGGAAAGAGTACACTCAGTACAGACTACAGATAGATGGTTTTTTTTTTGTTTCTTTTTTTTCTTATAACACGAAATATCAAAATCAGATGGGGGAATCTAAAAAGAGAAAATGGTTTCGGTAGTTTTGGGTCAGGGAGAGAGAAGAAAGAAGAAAGCGAATAAAACTAGAGGGTTCTTGTCCTTGTCCACGTCCTTGACAAAAAAAAAGCATCATCTCATCATCATGGGGTAGTACTTACTCACGTCCTTGATTATATGGCATATCCTGTAAAATAAAACACAGAGATTTCAGCATCCAAAAGCTTATCTCTTTGACCATTAGAAAAAAAAAAAAAGCAAATAATAACAACCGGCTGGTAAGGAGGAGGAGGAGGCTGCATGTAATAAACTGGCCTAGGCTGCTGCTGACCAGGCATCATTTGCTGCTGCTGCTGCTGCGGGTACTACACCATCACAAAAATTCCAATTCCATCACCCTTAGAGAGTTCTTCCTTTGAATTTTTGTTAAGTGTGATTCAATAGGGTAAATTGTGCTACTAGTAGTTATCAAACCTGGGGTTGTCCATTTGGAGGATAATAGGCTGGAGGATGATGATACATCATCGGTGGTTGGTGACCAGGATATTGCTGCACCTGCCAATTTTCACGTGGTCAGTTTTACAAACATACTTCGGTTATCCTATATACAACACTAGGAACTTACTCCGTAGTTAACAGGCGGCATTCCAGGCATCTGCTGAACATGCTGAACAGGAACAGGACCAGGGTAGTAAAATGACGCATCTGCTACTGGAGATTGAGGCCGCACAGCAGCTGCTTGCGTTGGTTTGAAACTCTTCGCGTTTGGATTGAGTTTGAATTCCTGATCAGACCCAACGACCCATCAATTAGTTTTAAAACAAAACAAAAAAAAAAACAGTTAACACTTTGCAGGACTTTGTCAAGTTTGAACAAATCAATCAATCAACCTTTGCATTTGGATTAAGAGTGGACTTTTCTGCTGAGGACAGAGAACCAATCGACGAGCTTGGTGATACCCCAGGACGACTTGATGTTGTAGGACCTGGGCGGCTTTCTGAACTTCTGGAAGCCGACTGCGCAGAAGAGCTTTCAGATTTTGTTTTAGCAACTTGACTCACTTGTCTTTCTCTCTCAGCAGCATCTTTCGACGCCGAGGTTGCACCACCACCACCTTTTGCACCTTCGTTGATATCTATATTCCACAATACATATAAAGCTCAAGTCTAGAACTTTGTTTCCCAATTAGATGGAAGTTTCAATCACCACTCCTTGTGTACAAAATAACTTTTCTAGATTCCATTTAGTAACATTAAAAGAGTCCACCATCAACTGATCATTATTAATGCCACTAGATAGTCCGTTGAGATATATGTGAAAATAATTAATAGTGTCAGATCAAGAAAAACTTAAGTCATGCTTGTAAAAATGAAAGGTAATTTCTACATCTAGAACAAGAAAACACGTTCAGACTTCTGTGGGCATCAATTGTTCAAACGGATAAAAAATAATAGAGTGTGGGTGGAGATATGGAAAACAGGGTAAGAAAGATGTAGAATATACCTCCACGACCAGAAATTGATTCCTCAGCTGACTGTGGTAATACGGAAGGAAGCCAAAGAACTAATGTTAAAAATAATAGAACAATGAAAAGTCAAATGCAATCATGACTAAACGGAAATAATCAACACGGAGTTGACATTACTCTGTTATTGTGTGAAACCTCTTGATTATTGTTGGTTCTTCGCTCATCGAGCTGGCTCTCACTACTGTGTCAAGAGAAACTCCCGATGTGAGAAAAAGTATTTTAGTGATTTTCCAGATGCGTAGCCTAATAGCAAACAAAAAATGACCTGATACTGCTGCCTGGGGCAGGAAAATCTTTGGATCGCTGTTCGGAGGGAAGGTGCCGAGCGTGATCATCAGAGATCGAGCAGCTTTGCTCTACATTTGTAATATTCCGAGAAGACTGACTGTCACCCTGAAGAAAATGAATGGCAATATCACCATTCGTTCAGCTAAAAACTACTATCAAAGAAGAACTCAGCCATACCCATAATTCTTCACAGCCCTTGCCACTAGAAGCTGGCTTCCGGCCATCAGAAGGAGATAAACTACCAAAAGTCAGATCTGGCAATGCGTCATCCTCCTCAGCAAACCCACTATCATCAAATCCAGTAGCTGGACGGACAGATGAGTACTTGGTTTCCTCGTCAATATCAAATTTCTCCTTAAGCTGAATGCCTCTTTCCTGCATGCATGAATAATCAGAAATTTGGGCTTATAACAACAACAATAACATAGGAATCAAGGTGCAAATTAAACTCCCAAAATCACCTCTGCTACATGAAGATCTCGGGTATTCTCACCCTCAATCTCTCTAGCTATCCTCTGGGCTTGCTCTTCCAACTCTCTAGTCCGAGGACCTCTCTCAAGTTTTGTAGTATAGAGTTCCTCGTTGAAAGTGGTCTTTACTCCAAACAGTGACTCATTCACCTCAAACTGATTCCATCCTCTACAAGAAGAAATGGATCAGCTGAGCATATTACCAGTAAAATGCCATTAGAAAGAGAATAGCTTTACAAAAGGAATATCATAATTATAGTCTAAACTCTAAAGAGCAAGCACAAAAATAATCTACTCATTCCCACCATTCTCTCATCCAAAATGTTCACCTAAGCACGATCTAACACTCTAGCTGACAAATCAGTATATTAAACATCCAATAACCCAATAACATATTTTGACTAAAAACATATGTGTATGTGTACCTATTCCAAGGGTGATCAAACACATTCTCCAAATCTGCACCCTGTGGAACATTTTCATCAGGTACCCAGGGTTTCAGCTCTCTTCCCCGATCAACATGATAAGACTGCGATATAGAAGAGTCTGTCAACAGCTCCATCGGCTTCTCACTCTGAACCGCATTTAACACGCTGTCCGTGGATACAGAGAGATCCTAACACCAAATCAGTGATAAAAGGAACAACAATGTCAACACTCAAAGTAGTCTCCTGCCATGTAACACATCGACATAAACAATAATTTTTTCCCTTGGTTTATATAAATAAGCACACCTTAGCAACAACTTGCACAAGTTCATCTGCAGGAATAATGAATGTTTTGGAAGGCGGCTTTCTTAAAAACTCGGAACGGGATTTATGCCCTCTTAAAGTACCTTCTTTAATCAAGCATGCCATCTTTAGAATGATTCCTGGAAGTTTCAAGCAGTTTATAATTGGCAAGAAAAAGTAGCGTCTTTCTATGCTTTACATCTCTTAAGGAAAAACATTTCTGATTCAGAGCCTCACCAAAATCCTTCTCTACATCAGCAGCATGAAATATACCACTATACACCGATCCATTTTTTAGATGTACTTCCACCATATGCCCGATCTTACATGTTGTGAGGTACACTAACCGATCGCGTGAAAGCCCCTCCAAGCTTCCAGCTTCCCCATTGAATGCTGAATATATATCAACAAGAATGAGAATTCAGAACATGACGTTGTAGATAAATCACAAATTATCAACAGGCAAGAACTATAACCTGTATTTGCAGAATGTGACTTTATAGACTGTGCCTTATTCGAAACTCCCTCTCTTTCACCTCTTCTAAGTGGAAATCCATTTGATGAAGATTTTGACTGAAGAGCAGGTTGCATACTCATTGCAGCCTCAAAATGTTCAAACTACCAAGGAAAGGGAGATTAAGGAAAAATTAGATAGTCTGATAAAGGTAATTTACAAAAAAAAAAAAAGTTTTGTCAAGAGTTGATAGTTAGGTCTCAAAGGGCAATGCGTCTGAAGAATTAAGTTCAAATGTGAACTCTTGGTGGTATCAACTAGCCATTGTTAAAATAGTACAGACATAACTGCCCAACTGAAGCGGAAACTATAAACAGAAGGTTACACCCAAATCCATTAATCGATCTAGTCAGACAAAAGCACCTATCATGTACATAAAGAAGTAGTGTGCTGTTCTGCAGCTTCCCCAGTAACAAGGTAAGCCACAAATATAACTGAGACATGAGAACTGAAATCGTGAAGAAAGTCATAGATCTTGAAACATGGAAAAAACAACAAGAAGTATGAATATGATAGAACAAAACAATGATGATTTGACAGGCAAGTCTCTGCTGCAAACAAATTCCTAGCTGTAGGCAACCAAAATATATAATCTCATTTATCACTATGCTACTCTTCCATCCAGACCATTGAAAAACCATGATTACAATCTAACGGGAAAATACAATCAGTGAATAGTCTCGCCATTGCAGCAAAAATAAACATGAGCAAGAACTGGCTTAATGCATCAAAGATCAAACATACCGATTAGTCTAAAGAACAGTGAATTGACTGTGAATGATAAAACGGGGAAAAAAACAAAGATATAATCATCTGCAATCAAGAAATGGGATCTCTAAATTATTCGAACTTAAACGACGTATTCCAGCAAAACAAACCCTAAATCGGCCATCTGAATCACCAAATTCCCAAAATCTACCTCGATAACGCGGAAGGATAAAGAAGCAACGAAAACAAATTAAAGTGTCAGATATATAAACCTAAGAAGATGATCCTTACCTCAAAAAAGCTAAATCGATCAGAAACAAACCCGCCTCTGCACACCTATTAAAGAATGCTCCGAAAGGGAACGGCCGAGCTCGATAGTTTCCAACGGAGCGAGTTAGGGTTTCGAATAGAGCTAGAGTTTACGCGGAGAGAGTGACCGTAAACGATTCACCATGAATCACAAACCGAAATATAATCGGAGAGAATGATCGGAGCTGAGCAAGAAACAAAATGATGAAAAAAAAAGAACAGCTACACGAAACAGATCGTTGTATAGGGTATGATCACCTACGGTGAAGTGCATGGTAAACTCTCTTCCTGTGATCGTTCATGAGAGAGCTGTTTGGGCCTTTATGGGCTTAACTTGGCCTATTAACTGAGTTTGGGAAACTTTATGGGTTCCACATCTGAATACCCACTTGTCCTTTCTTTTTTTTTTCTTTTCTTTTTTTTGGTTTTAATATTATCGATCACTTAGCCATTAAGAACGTCTAACTTTCAAACTTCATGATTAAATAGTATATTATGTATGCGATGCTTTAGACTTTATATAAAACACACAAAAAAGGACCATATTTCTAGGTCTTTAAACACACATAAGACATAAAGGATCAAGCCTTCGATTATAATTTACCTTTGTGACATTTGTGAAATAAATCAGCAAGAATAAAGAGAATTATCAAAGCATAACCTGAAGCAAAAGCAAACTTCGAATTCGAAATGAACTTTTAAAAGCAAATGGTTTGCTTAATGATGTATATAATGCTAACTTGGCTTCAAAATGGTTTTTAATCAAAGTGCATAAGCCTTGAAGGAGACAGAAAGGTGAGGGGAAAAGTATTAATAGGCTTAGCTGGAAAATCAACTCTATAAAGTTTAAATTATTGTTTAATAATAAGCTTGAATCTAAATATTGCATGCTTCGTTGCATGTCTCATCATCACTTGTTTTTTTAGATTAATCACTTTATGCCCTTTTTCAGTTTCGAAGGTGCAATATACTAGGACTGTTTGTCACCATAAAGCTAGTCATAAATACTAGTGATCATAATTGATAAAGTTAAATATTCAAAACCATCTCTTATAAACTAATGAACGGATGAGATTCGTGTGAATTATAATCAAATTACTTAAGCATGGATTAGTTAGAGGAATTTGAATACAATATCATATTTTGAAATGACGCACTACAAAAACTGGTGTGCCCCATAAAAGTATAAGAATTACTTGTTTAAAACTTGACACTAAAAAAAACCATATATTTAAAATTATAAATGCAACATAGCTTTGAAAACAAAATTGAATACTAGTAATTGACTAATTTAACGTGGGGAGAAAGAGAGATCATTGTCTAAGGTTATTTTACTTGTAACGGATAGGTCACAGTTATAGCCATAAGATTCGGGCTAACATTAAAAAGGAAAGAGGAACAACAAAATGAAACTATATAATAGTATCAAACAAAAAGACCAAGAAAACTCAGTGATCATTCACGTGGGAAGGTAAAATTTTAATAATTAATATTTGCTGTATCCGATCTGGTCATTCATTGCTGTAAAATCTGTCTTCTTCTTTTTTGGTTATAATTTAGTTATAAAAAAAAAAAGAGGAAGAAAAAGTAAGCAAATAAAAAAAAATCTAAATATTAATTTCAAAATTTTAAATGGTGAATGGTAACAAATTCCAACAATGTAGTTAATTCTCTCCCGTTGCTTCACGGCGCTCCTGTGACCATCTGACATATATTCATCCATATACATACACACTCGTAAATATTCCTTTATTTATTTATTTGTGCATTATATTTGAATGCAGTTAATTTAAACAATTTAAACAACTAGTTGCATCTAAATGTTGAATGATTTTTAATAAATAGGAGTAACATTCGCTAATGGCTATTATGTTACACTTTCCAAAGTCACTGTCTTAAATTATGAAATACTCGTAAGTGAGAAAATTGACAGGTAACAAATTGGATTAGTTAATGGCTTCCTTTTTCCTATTCTTAAATTGGGTGGAAAATTAGACAGCCAAGATCATTTAACAATGCACGTGTCAATCTGTGGTCACATACCATGGAAATTTTGCATTTGCACGGCTTCATAAATTCATAATTCTAGATATACCTAAAACCAGTAGTTTTATCTGTCGCTGAATATCGTCCTTTACAAAAAAAAGCATGAAAAGGAAAAAAAAAAAAAAGAGAAAAGAAAACAAAATTCAAGAGAATAACAATTGAAATTTTCTTGCTACGATTTTCTTCCACAAACTCAAAGAGTAACTATACTAGCTCTTAGTTACGTTTGCTTACTTAATATCTTTGATAATTAAGCTATCTTTCTTCTGATAGTAAGACCATATGCGTAATGCGGTTATACCATAGAACAAATAAAGTATGTCTCATTATGTACTTTACAAAATAACAAGATGATTGAAAATTAAGTAAATTTTAATCATAAAACTTTGTAGTTACTATATATTTGTTCTAACCAATGAATATTGATTTAAAAATAAACTAAATATAAATGAAAACTTGACAAAATTCGGATATAACGTTGCAAATAAAGCTGTAGAACTATTATGTTGGTTTCCGATCGGAATCTGTGTTAGTAAAAACTGTGTGTTACGTTTTTTTTGTTTTTTTGTTTTTTTGCATTAATAATCCATAAATACCAAAGTTAAAAGACGAATCTGAAAATGGCCAATAAGAAAAAAAGAAAAAAAAAGAAGAAGAAGAAGAAGAAAAAGAGTAGAGCTTTATATAGGAAGTAGGAAACACAATACAACACTTGTGTGCAAACTTTCACAGGGTCCGACGATCTCAAAGCCCAAATATCAAAGCTCCTCTCTTTCCTTCTCTCTCTCCCAAAAAAATCGCAGCTTTAGCATTTTGCTTCTGCATTCGGCTTTGGAATTTCATAAAGTGCTAAGAGTGTCTCTCACTCAATGTCTCTGTCAGGAGTTTGAAGCCGCAAGGAACGGACCCAGAGAGTTTTAAATGCGAAATCGTTTCTAGGTCTGATCTGCAGATTCTGTGCCCTAATTTTCCGCTGGCGTAACAGTCTTCTCCTTGGCCTTGCCGTCATTTTGACCATTTCAATGGTGGAGTTTTATATCTGAATCTCTGTGGCGAGGACAAAAAGCTATCGAATTTAGTAAGCTCCGAGTGTATATATTGTAGGTAGAAGTGAAGTGTTGCAACCACTGTCGCTAAAGGTACAACTTTTTGCCATCTTTTTTCTTAAAAATGTTTTCTTTATATCTTAGATTTGATCGTGTTTGATTCCCAGGTCGAATTGAAACTTTGTGGTGGGTGAGAGAGGGAGAAAGATGCTGACATGCATAGCTTGTTCGAAGCAGCTAAACACCAACAATGGCGGATCTAAGAAACAAGAAGTAGAGGAAGAAGAAGAAGACAGAGTTGTTGGAACGCCCAGGTCTAAGCAAGCGATTAAGTCCCTGACGTCACAGGTATATAAACATTATTCATCTGTGTCACTTTCATGAGAAAAAACCACAAAGGAGAAAAGGGAAAGAAACTTGGAGACGGGACCATTTTTGGTTCTTGTTGGTTTCTGTTTGGAAGCTATGAACAAATTAACAAGTCAATTTCTGTAGCGTACTGTTTGGTTTCTGATCTTTCAACGAAATTGGGAATAGTTTTCTTACCTCTCAAAGCCAACTTTTAGTCCGTGACTTTCTGATTTTATTTTCACTGTATACTTAATTTTGTGACGACCATGTGATTTCTTGTATGTGATTATTCAGATTAAAGGCATGGCAGTAAAAGCATCAGGTGCTTACAAAAGCTGCAAACCGTGTTCAGGGTCATCAAACCGGAATCAGAACCGAAGCTACGCTGATTCGGATGCTGCTTCGAATTCTGGGAGATTTCGTTATACCTACAAGAGAGCAGGGAGTGGAAGCTCAACCCCAAAGATTCTTGGGAAGGAAATGGAGTCAAGGTTGAAAGGGTTTTTAAGTGGAGAAGGAACACCTGAATCCATGAGTGGTAGGACAGAGTCCACAGTGTTCTTGGAAGAAGATGATGAGCCTAAAGAATGGGTTGCTCAAGTGGAGCCTGGTGTCCTTATCACATTTGTATCATTGCCTGAGGGAGGGAATGATCTGAAGCGGATTCGGTTCAGGTAATTTAACTGTATTATTGTATTTACACACAATGAAAGTTGGGACTTGAATTGAAAGATGATACTCAACTGAAACGAACTAATCCATAATGTTTTGAAATCCTTTGATTTGATTATGGAAATAGAGAGATGTGTTTCTTGGCAACAAGCTATAAGTAGTACAGTTGATATTTAGGATATTATTTTGTGAGATTTATGTGTTGGAAACTGTTGCTGCTTACATTTTTTCTTGAATCAATTGAAGTGGTCCCCAAACATTGGTTGTGATTATGAGAACTTGTACATCCTTTGGCCAATGAAAGGTTTTTGAGATGTGGGTTATACTATTTCGGAAGTTGAATTCGATGCATCACTTTAATGGATTCCCCAAGACCAATCGTGTGGGGAATGGTTTGGTGAATTTAGTAAATTCTTTTTGTAGATGGGGCATCTAATGAAAGCAGGATGATCTAGCTAACATTTTTTTCATGGCCTCATTAAATAGGAACACTTTGGCTCTCAAGGATCGATACTTATAGATTTTAGTTATTGACAGTTACTGCATATTCTGAGTTTTGTGTTGGACCTAACACTGTTCACTTGGTTGCTGTAGTCATGGTGTTGTGTATTGTATATGCTTAAGTCAGAACCTTATTTGTTGATATCTTCAAATTTACATTGCTTGTAGCCGTGAAATGTTCGATAAATGGCAAGCTCAAAAGTGGTGGGCGGAGAATTTTGACAAAGTCATGGAATTGTACAATGTGCAGCAGTTCAATCAGCAGAGTGTTCCGTTTCCAACTCATCCTAGATCCGAAGATGGGGTATATGCTCCTATCTTCACTTCGGAACACATGAATCATTTTCATTAATACATGTCCTTGATTCTTTGAGGTCTAACTAGATTTAATTTGGTATACTAGAGCTCGCAAGTTCAGTCTACGAAGAACGGTCCTGCAACTCCACCTCTGAACAAAGAATGCCCTCGAGGAAAAGACTACGCTTCTTCTGGCTCACACACTCACCAACCAACAACCCAAACACAAAGTCAATACCATGATTCAGCTGGTGTTGCTAGCATAAGTGGGACAAAAACCGAGACATCATCTGTTGATGGGTCTGCAAGAAGTAGCTCATCAAGGGAAGAAGAGGCAGATCATTCAGGGGAGCTCTCTGTAAGTAATGCAAGTGACATTGAAACAGAATGGGTGGAACAGGACGAAGAGGGTGTTTACATCACAATCAGAGCTTTACCAGATGGAACTCGCGAGCTTAGACGCGTCCGCTTCAGGTAAAAAAAAAGCATTACTTTATATGTTCCTTTAAAAGACCCTTGTAAAAGCAAGTACTTAACAACATATACTTATGGGTTGTAGCCGAGAGAGGTTTGGGGAAACAAATGCAAGATTGTGGTGGGAACAGAACAGAGCTCGGATACAACAACAATACTTGTGATGACGATGGGATGTTCTCTAGAAGAATCTGACACAGCAAACTAAAACACCTTTTTCTTATACTATGTTTTGCTTGGAGAAAAGCTACAAATTGATGGAAATAACTTTGGTTTCAGATAATGCTTTTAGTTGGTAGCTGGTTAATAGATCTCATCTCTTCTTTTTTTCATTTACATATACAAAAGAGGTATTGATTAATTTTACTCTTCAACGGATTTTCTTGGTTGTTATCTAAGGGTATTGCTATGTATATATAAAAGTCCAATTCTCAGAATTCATTTGAAAGTATTATTATTGAAAGTAAGCTAATGTTTTTTTCCTGCTAATCTTCCCATTAGATGTACTTTTTTCTAGTATAATTATTAATTTATCATATTGACCATGATTAGTGTCAATAATTATGGCATGTACTCAAATGTTCTGAATAGAAAAGAGAGGAAAGTTGCAGCTAACTTGTATAGTATAATAATCTCATCTCCTTAGAAATTTCCATTTCTCACTTCTCTTTTTGACCTTTGTTTTTTCCTAACGAATGATCTCCAAGGGTATAATGGTCATTTCCAATTAGTGAATTTCGAACCAATTTTTTCTAGTCTTTTGACGCGTGAAAGTAAACCCTCAATTTTTTTCCCCCAAATCCTAACTTTTTTTTTTCCTTCTTAAAGCCGTTCCCTCTCTTCTCTGTACTGGGAACCCTAAGTGTTGTATCTGAATTTAGGGTTTAAGAGCCAAATTATCAGCTCTAGCTGACCTACGCAGATCGCGCTTCGTTTTGCTATCGATCCTTGTATTTCTCTGTTTGCGATAATTTGATACGGGCTTGATCCGTAATGGTGACTGGGTCCAGAACTAGCGGTAATCGGGTGACAGGACTCGATGATGAAGCGAGAAAGAAGATTCTATCGATTAAGGAAATTGTGGGTAATCACTCCGACGCCGATATTTACACTGCCTTAAAAGAAGCTAACATGGATGCTGACGAGGCTGTGCAGAAGCTGATTCACCAAGGTTTTTCTCTTCCTCTCTTTTGTCACTTTCGACTTTGACGGAAGCTAAGGTTTTACTTTTTTTTTAGTCTTTCTTCCTTGATCACGAGGAATGCCACATCGCCCTCGTACATCTGGAATATAGAATGCTGTGGATAGGTCATGCAAAGTTTCGATTTTGATCTT
This sequence comes from Cardamine resedifolia, assembly GCA_014578085.1. Classification (NCBI taxonomy): domain Eukaryota; kingdom Viridiplantae; phylum Streptophyta; class Magnoliopsida; order Brassicales; family Brassicaceae; genus Cardamine; species Cardamine resedifolia. Next base: position 86,057 of record VBRH01000554.1, on the reverse strand, counting down.
GTTTTATGGAGTTCTGGTGTTAGATTCCTGTTTTTATTTCGATATTTGTCAATTCTCGCTAGAATTCTTAAATTACTTTATACCTGAAGTAGTGTTGGTCTTCATTGGTGTCTGAATTTTCTGAATTTGAGATTGAATTTCATTCTACGTTTTCTTCTGGCTCTCGTTTTGCTGTTTGCAAATGATGTCTTTTATCTGGTTGACGAATAATTGTGTTATTGTTGCCATAATCATTTTGGTTCGCTAAAAAGCCTTTCCTTTGTTCAGATCCATTTCACGAGGTGAGGAGAAAAAGAGACAGGAAGAAAGAGGTAAGGTCCCTAACATTTGTTCCCAGTTCTTCTCTTTTTAAACCTTTTGTCAATGCCATCACATTATAGCTTTTCGAAACGGCATTTGAAGAAGCTGACAATGTTTTCGTAGAGTATAGTGCTTGTGCTAAGCTATTTGTTTTGTGTTTAGTGGGTGTTCCAACCATCCTTTTTATGAATTTTAATTTATTTTGTGTGCCTTCTAATTGGTGGTCGAAAACTTTTTCAACTTTTCTAGCCATTCAAATAGTTTGTTGAATCCCTGGAGATCATCAGGATACTTCTTTTATGTTTTCGGGATCATTTTGAATGTCAGCTTCTCTGGGGGTAAAGCGTGTTGCAACCTCTGTCTTGAATAACCACTGATTTTTTAGGGTGTATCCTTTGGCTTCAGGATACAGTGATTGTTGAGCCTGCCAACCGAAAGGAACCTCTTGAAAATGTTACCAATGAAGTGAAAGTTCCTACACAGCCTGAACATAACGGTCGGAGAGGAGGCTACAGTAGGAATTTCTTCCCCAGGAATGCTGCTCCACGGAATGCATTTCCTAGGAATCCTGCTGCTGGTAAATCAATTTGATGATAATATACTTGCCAGTTTCTTTCGCATGCCTGTGCTATAAAATCCTTTTACTTGTTTTAAGTTGACCTTTTAATGGTTCTTAAACATAATCTCCATAATGTGGGTTACGTGGGCATAAATTGCACTTTGTTGAATCCAGAAAAACATATGCTGGTCAAGGAAAAATAGAAGAAATTGGCGTGTAATGCATTTTTTGGATTATTTTGATTTTTGAATCTTTGTGATTGGCCTGAGGCCTTCAAGTTTTTTGTAATGTATTGATCTCATCTAGAAATGTTGTTCTGTATGTCTGAATTTGTTCGTTTCATGGTAGTGCAGGTTCCAACAGAGAGTTTCGCATTGTAAGAGACAATAGGTCTAATTCTAATGTCGCTGAAGAGTTGAAGCATTCATCTGCCCAGTCTTCTGGATCAAATATTAGCAAAGTGGTGGCCACTTTGAACAAAAAAGAGTATGTATCATCAACTGTAATTTATACTGTTGTTTTAATTCTAGCTGTTCTATCGCTAACTTGCCTTGTTTTGTTTTTATACTTGTAAAATAGTATGATATTATACTCTTTAGTGATTGGCTTTAAATGTTATTGCAAGGGAGTTAGTTTGGTTTAGTAAAGTAGGACTAAAAAATTAGTAAAGTAGGACTCTTGAAGACAATTAGAGGTGTACATTAGTTTTGTGTCATTGGGTTTGGTAGACGGAGACAGGATTGCTTATGTTCTCTTGGTAGGCATCCCACTGTAGTTTTTCTCAAATATGGTTACTTCTTGGGAAACAGAAAGCCCCGCGAGGACTTGTGTTATGAAAAGGCTATGATGAATTTAAATGACTATATTTTCATTGTTTGCCAGCTCAACTGGTGGTTTGGGCAATCATCGCTCTTCTGGGGCTCAAGATTGGGCTGACGATTGTAATGCACCAGCAGATGTCAGGCTCAGGCAGGCTGAAATTGCTCCTTTGCACCGTCCTACCAAAAAAGAACTCTCTGATGGAAAGCAGACAGTCAGTGGAGTTACTGTGCCATCAACCAATTCAGTTCTTGGTGTATATTCGTCTTCCACAGATCCAGTTCATGTACCATCTCCTGTATCTAGATCATCACCTGTGGGAGCTATTAAACGTGAAGTAAGGGTTGGAGGTTTTGGTGGAAAAACTTCTGAAAATGTTGGTAAAGATCCATCTGCTGGCCCTTTGTCAGGGTCCTCTAATAGAAAAAATGAGCCTCCAAATGCATATAGACCATCTTCCCCAACTTCAAAAATTGATCACAGTCAAACTACTGCAAGAGAGTCTGTCATGCCCAGCGGTGTGGAAAAGAATAGGTCCATTTTGAACAGACAGCGTGGGAATAGAGGAAGCCAGTATGCTAGAGCACAACAACAAGTTGGTGGCCATACAAAAGGTAATTTATGTGAAAATATTAATCTAATGCATGTTGTGCATTGTTTACTTGATTTTTGCTAGGTGGCACTTTATTTTCTGTGTATATAGCTTTTGTTTTGGTTAACATAATCCTTTCTTTCAATCTATTGGGAAGTCGTTCTTGATCAACTTGTACTTAATCCAGGAGTTACACAGAACAAGGAGTGGAAGCCTAAATCAAATCAGAAACCTGTTGGACATAACCCTGGAGTAATTGGAACACCTACAAAGTCGCAAGCTCATCATCCTGCTGATAATTCCATAAACTTGGAACCAGATGACATTAAGTTACAAGATAAGCTTTCACATGTTCATAGCAGTGAAATTCAGAATGTCATCATCGCAGATCATATTCGCGTCCCGGAGACTGATCGCTGTCAGCTGACTTTTGGTAGCTTTGTTCAAGAGTTTGATTCTTCAAGGAGTTCAGCATCTGCTTTCCAGGAGCCTTGCTCTTCAGAAGAACTTAGAGAATCTGCTGAAGAACTTAGAGAATCTGATCGTAGGTAAGTTCTGACAGTTGGTGGTATTGTTTGTTTTTGTACATTTCGGATAGTGTGAGATTACTTGCATCTTTCCCCAAGTAACTTGGTGATTTTGTTGACAGTTCTCCAGTCACTTTTCCTGAGGCTTCAACAGATGGTCCGGGGGTTCAGCCTATCAATATTCTTGATAATCATGTCAGAGTTTCTGGATCTGACTCACCCGTGTCGGCAGTATCTGAGCCACAGTTGCCCGAACAGAAGGAGGCTCATAGATCTGAAAATTTGGATGAGTACTCGGGAGTTCAATTGCTCAATAGGAATGGTCCACCTTATACTCCTTTAGAGTTTGAACAGCAGCAAGGTCCTCCCGAGTTGCAAAAATTTTCTGTAAGGTTTATTGCACATGTAACTTTTAAAATTCAAGGCAGATAAATTCATTCGAAAATGACATGCTCGTCCTTTCCGGCAGGCATATGAAAATCATGGTAGTTATGACTTTCCGTATTTTGGTCCTGCAATGGATGAAACCATGCGGGGACAAGGATTACCATCTCCACAGGAGGTAATTTCTGTTTCTGTTGTTACTGGTTTGCTAGCACGAGTTTATGCTTAAGAGTCTAGTTAGTTGCGGGATCTTCTTTGAGCAATCGGTTCCTACATGTGTCATAGTTATGTTTCCATCTCATTAACCAGGAAAAAACTAATCATGTATCCTTTTGATAATGCAGCTGGCATTAAGTACTCACATGGTGAATAATGCCCCTCCTTCTACATTTCCCATGTTGCAACAACAACAACAGGCGTCAATGCAACAGATGTATCCGCAGGTTCATGTTTCACATTTTCCCAATCTCATGCCTTATCGTCAGTTCCTCTCCCCAGTCTATGTTCCCCAGATGCCCATGCCAGGGTACTCAGGTAACCCAGCAGCATATGCACACCCTTCAAATGGCAATGGCTATGTGTTGATGCCTGGAGGCGGTTCTCATCTCGGCTCAAATGGTGTCAAGTATGGGCTCCAGCAATACAAACCAGTCCAAACAGGTGTGCCTACGGGTTTTGGGACTTACAACAACCCTAATGGGTATCCAATTAATCCTCCCAATGTAGTTGGAAACGCTGCGGGACTTGAAGATTCATCTCGCATGAAATACAAAGATGGAAATATATACGTTCCAAATCCTCAGGTAATGATTAGTATGTTCCTCTTGCCTGGACATCAGGTTCTTGCCTGTTATATTTTGTTCTGATTTATGTTTCTTTATCTGACACAATAGGCCGAAACTTCTGAGATTTGGATGCAAAATCCAAGAGATCTTGCAAGCCTTCAGTCTGCTCCATATTACAACGTAGCTGGACAAGCGCCTCATGGGGCTTATTTATCATCCCATACAGCACATCCATCCTTCAACGCCGCTGCAGCAGCACAATCATCTCACATGCAGTTTCAGGGTCTCTTTCACCCGCCACAGCCTGGTGCAATGGCGAATCCGCACCACATGGGACCTGGGCTTGGTGGTAATGTTGGAGTCGGGGTCGTACCCTCTCCTCCTCCGTCTCAAGTTGGTACCTATCAGCAATCACAACTTGGTCATCCGAATTGGCCAGCAAACTTCTGAACAAAATCTAACCTTTGTCTATTTGTCTAATGGATCATAATAGCCAAAATCAAATATTTTGATTATCCTTATGAAGCGGTTAAACTCTGTTTTATTATTATCTTATTTATTCAATGCATAAAATGTTCTCAGCTCTCAACGTCAATGTTTTTAAACCCGATCAGGACATGGAATCAAAGAGTTCTTCCGATCGCAGATCTACTAATCAACAATATCTCATAATAATGAACTTTTGTTTTGATTGCTTTCAATTTTATAACTATTTGATTATCCAAATTTATTTATCCTTAATAATAAAGCAATGGCTAAATAAAAAGCAAATAAAATCAACATGTATTGTTTACTAGTTACTACTAATTATAAAAAGTAAAATATAATAAAATGTTTGAGAATAGAATTAAAATCTCTAGTCAAATCCTTTTTCTTTTTCTGTTTCATGCCCTTTTATTTTTAATTTTTGCACATTTTATTCCAACTTAATTTATGCAGCATAATTTTGATGTAATATTTTAAAAAATCCATGATTATATAGCCAAAACGAAAGATATATAATTCTAAATAAAATGGAAATATCAAATCGTAGACATGAATCACATTGATGGAAAAGGAAGCATCCATACATAAATCACATCAATTTTTTGGCCGATTCACAGGTTTTAGGCAGTTTTTTTTTTTTTTTTT
>VBRH01000554.1:38344-60233 GCA_014578085.1 Cardamine resedifolia | reverse complement strand
TTTTTACAGTTTTGTTTATTACATTTAGTGAGCCCTGTTATTTACTGTCTACGACAGAGCAAACTCAGATAGATGAGAAAACACAGGTAGATGTATTTTAAAAAAAGAAATACAATTACGAGTATTTATTATTTGGAATGAGTTTCTTATATCACTGCAAAAATCTCTGACTTGGGAAGAAAAAACAAAATAAAAAACAAACTTTTTTGCTGACTTAATAAAACAAAGTAATATTTATAATTTTACAATTTCACATTTTCCTCTCAAACAATTTCACATTTTCCTCTCAACAAGTTCAAGTAATATATTGTTTGAAGGTGGCAAAATGGTAAATAAGAAATCAATAAAAGGGTGTTTAGCTGAGAAATAGAGAGCAAGGAAGAGACCATTGGATAAAGAAGGGAACTAGGTTTGTTTGGTTGCAAGTGAAGTGAAAGTACTTTTGTCCTTTATTAAAAAATGTTAGATCTTTTGTCGTTTTTATTAAATATTTTCTCGGCATAAGTTATAGTAATTTATACAAAACTGAAAAATATATATTAAAAAATAGAGGAATAAGAAAGAAGAGAAAGGCATGTGAAGAATCAGAAATATGCAGAGAGGGTTGGGTTCATTAAGTGCAGAGAAAAAAAAAGGAAAAAAAAAAAGAGTAAGACTGTTCACTCCTCTGTTTGTTTCTCTGTCTCTTTTCACATGCTCTGTCCTTTTCTCTTCTTTTTTTGAAGCCCCCTAGATCTTTCTCTCTTACACACCCTACAACAATCTACCTTTCTATACATACACATTTTTATGTATATACATTATGCACACATGCATACATAAATTTGCTATATATATATATACATGATTGGGGAGTAGTAGAACTATGGACTTATAAGAAAACATTTGTGGAAGAGTATGATTGACAAACAAAAAAACGTTTGAAAAATTGAATGGTATATAATAATCGTCAATGACAAAAAGTTGACGATAAAGTCAATTAGCATACAATCATATAACAATTCCATCATTCGGGGATTACCAATTAGCATACAATCATATATGATTTATAGTACAATAATTGTGTGTGATTAATATAGTCTGTGAGAGATCAACCAACAAAATTACGATGGCCACCTTACCATGACCACATAACAAAATGGCGTTTAAGCAATTAACCATCATCCTAAACACTTTTCTAATATTACATATACTGGTGTAATTAATTGACCTTTAAATTGGTTCGAAAATGATATATGCATGCAGCATGTATATATGCAGAGATGCAAAGATGGTATCTAAACATATAGAGCTCCACTTCTTGGTGGTTGGTCAAAGTGCTGTTCATGATGGTGAATAAGGTAGGAGGAAGATGGTGGAAAGACCTTTGGACCAAGGGATATTGCCATTTCAGAGCATAAATTTCCATTTTAGTCATTCATATGCATCATCATCAGCATCAGCATCTTTACTTCTTCCTTTTCTCTTCTTTATTATTATTATTTTAATTATAAATGCATATTTTTTATCCATTCAATCACATAAAAGTCAAAATTTACGAGTATAACATGGCTATATTTATATGTTTAAATGATCTCTCCCATAACAAGATGATCTATTATCTATTTCTTGTTTCTATTATGTTTCATTTAAGAAATGGAAAATGAAAATGGAGGGTTATAGACTTATAGGTGTGATATATATGGAGATGTGGGGGTGGGTAAAGGCAGATATTAGAGGGCAAGAGACCTACTCCTTCTCTCCCTTTGACTCACTTTTCCTCATTTTCTTTTTTCAGTTTCATGACATATTGACATATAAATACTAAATACTATACCCTAGCTATCTTTTTAGGCCTCAAGGGTTCTTTGCGATTTTGCCTTTTCTATTTACTTATCGGCATATATAGCATTTTTTTTTCATTCAATCACATAAAAGTCAAAATTTACGAGTATAACATGGCTATATTTATATGTTTAAATATTTGTTTCTTTGTTCCGGTTGTATAATCTCTCCCCTAACAAGATGCTTATCATCTTTTCATTTTTTTTTTAAAACATTTCATATAAGTGAAAGAATATCAATAAAGATTTATTGTCTTCATTGACCGGTTTCCTTTGTTAGAGTTTAGACCTTTTTTTTTTGGTCAAACTGAAAGAGTTTAGACTAATAACACTTTTATGTTGCATGTAAAAATAATTATTAGTTTATTACCACAGCTAGCTTAATCACGATTAAGAAGGTGCTATTGTCATGATTCGCACAGCAATCGTTAACTAATAAATGAATGTAGTAAACAATACAAAACCGTACAAATATAAAAAATGACCATGAGAATCTTTTATTCTACGATCACATTTGATGACACCATTTTCACTTTATACGTGGGTTAGAACCATGGGAGTACTCTTCGTTAATGGGCTGGAGACAGAGATGGAGCCAGTGGCAGCAACCGTGGAGTGAACCGTGGTCGACGTGGACAACAGCAACATATGAACCAAATAAGCCAACCCAAAAACCGAACTAGTTGGCTTACGAGTATTAAAACCGGAAACACTATCCAAAATCCCAAATAAATCAGCAGTATATAAAGAATTATTTGATCGTCTGATTGAACCAACGCAACGGCGAAAAAAAACGCCGCCGAGATACAAAGAACTGCCGCCACCATAAATGTTACCAGAATCGCCATTATCATACGGTTCCTATATAAATAAATATACTATCATCATATAACTATTTTTATTTTTATTTTAATCTTAAAACCAAACTCAATTCTCACTACTTATTATAAATGTCGGAAATAAAACAATTAGATAACTAGCTATGAGTATGGTTAGTTTTGTCATATTCTGAAAGTCCTATCAAATAGTGATCGAGTTAATTAGGCAGGTTTTTGTTGAATCAATCTAAGCCAACCATTAGGCCGACGTAGTTGGAATACTTTTTCAAGTCAACACCTTAACCTCAGTCTACGACTCTACAATGACTATTAAACAAAATTAATAAATTTAATTCTCACTTTCTAATATCTTGCCAAACACATATTTACATAAAATTCCAGGATTATAATAAGTTATAAGAGAAGTTATTGCAATTGATCTATGAAGTTACACATAATTAATACCTGAGCCGTAAACCGCTGATGACGAGGAGAATAAGGCTCATGGAAGCAGAAAACGACACCATACTGCTAATAACCATTCCAAGATAAAGTCCACGTTTCGAACTATCATGCTCCAAAACCGAAGTTCCCGCTTTCCTCTTACAAACCGGTACGGTTCCGGTTTGATCTCCGGAAGAACAATTGTCGTCTTGCCAAACGCCACCGGGAGGATTAACCATAACTTGAAAACTCATACCGGCAATAACCGTAGCTGCAACCATTAAATTTCCTCTGGTTTTTTCTAACCAATCGCCTTGACGGTTTAAGTACTTTACAAACCACTCCGATGATTCTTCGTATTGATGATTTTCTCGGCCGTTGATTTCCATGATTCGAAACGATGAATGTCTCACAAAAAGTTTGTCTTTCCTAATTGAAAATATTCTATAGATAACTTTTATGTTAGTAAACTCGAAATTATAAAGGATAAGGGAATGAGTTTTTTTTTCTTAAATGAGGAAGGGAGATAGAAATTTCCTGTTTGATCAACAAAAAGTCATTATTTGAAACTATTTGCTTGTTGACCAGGGGATTATAAAACTATATATTATCTGATAATTTAATTATCGCGTCAACTATAGGGACATTAGGGAAGAAGCGTCGTTTGTCTTTTTTTTGGTTTCGTTTATAATTAGTCCTAAGTTTTTAGGCTTAGAATACTAATTGTACAACATCAAATTTGACTTTGGATCTTCTTGAGTTCGTTTGTTCAACGGGTTTTAGTTACTTTCATAGTACTCTAATGTGTCTGATGATGCATGCATGCTTCTGGATATATATTATTCAACTTGGTATGTAAGAGGTTAGACGTAGCGGATCAAGGACACTCGTTGCAAACCATTTCACATACAAAAATTAATTAGTTGAATCCGTCAATTTTGGAACAGTGAAATATTACCGCAATTCAATCTTGTGTTTATTTTTTTGGGTCAATTACATAATAATATTTCGTCTATAGAAAAGTAAAAAAAAAAAAAGGCCCACCGACTACAACGATCTAGTGGTTGATTACTCGTCCATGTTATTTAGTCGAAAAGTTGAGATAAAAAAAAAGTCAAAAGGTTGGTTATGTGGCCAAAGCTTTGAAGCTTCTTAATTTACAAGAGACACTTCATCAAAAACAGCATGTAGTTTTGTCGTTTCCGGTGAACAACTACGCGTTGTTTTCCGTAAGAAAAAACGGGCCATGGTTAGAGAGTAGAGATACCGTAGACGTCGTTATAACGGTGGGGATTTTTTCAGACGGATAAAAAGTTTAGGGTAAACAACAAAACTAAGTTAGGATTTTCGGACAAACAATAAGGGTATGTTTTTGCAATTAAATTTTGGTTTTTTGTTTTCTCGACGAAATTAGGGTTTTGTGAGCCTCCAAGTATAAATCTTCAACACTGTTAAAACTTAAAAAGGTTTCATTAGATTCAACTGAGAAATCCAGCTCTCTTCAACCATGGTTGACGAAAACCAGAAGATGAAGCAGATAGCAGAAACAGAGAAGCCCGAGGAAGGCATGAGAATGAAAATCAAGGTAGAGCATATCAGAGATCGACCCGATCGAATCCCTCCGGTTGTAGCATACTTTTCTACAGGATACGATCCTTTTGCTGTAAATCCACAAACCGGCGAGGAAGAAACTCCTAAGGTTACGATTTATAGGCATAAGGATGAGTCTAAGAAGAGGATTGAAGTTGTGGTAAGCCCACCTAATGCAAACGTCGACTTCGTTGGCACTAATTACACTGGAGAGAATGCTGCTAGACAGACTACTATGTATACACTTGGTATTCTCAACAAAGAGACTAAGACTATGAAGATTCTTCCTATTTGTTGCAACAAGGTTTTAAATTTCGAATCTTTTCTCTTACCTTTGTTCTGATTTTGGTTTAGCTAATTGGTCTGAATTTATTAGTGGGAATGTTTGAGAGTGTATGGTTGTGAATTAAAAAAGAAATGATTTTTGTGTTAAAAGAATTTAGAGTTTGATGTTTTGGGTTTTAACTTGCAGATAATCAGATTGGAGCCTATAGTTAGAACTAAATTAACAGATGAAGCAGAAGCTTCAGGAACTACGGATGTCCCAGAACTTACCACAGGAGAACGAACAATTGAGACTCATGCAAGATTTAGTACAAAGAAAGTTGTTAATAGGGTATGCCACTCTTATCTTTACATATGTTTCAACGCTGTAACTTTTTTCCTATAGTATCAGTCTTACTGGTATCATTTGCATAATATAAGCTGTAATATTCATAGCATTAGTTTAATCCATTGCTTGCATCTCACTAGTACCTATATCGAATGCTATACTGAGTATTGGTACTTATTATCTTGAGGTTAGTTGAGTGAGAGGATTGTATATCTTAATGATAATCTGTGTCTTCTGTGCAGGACAAGAAGAGGCGTGCCTTGAATATGGGAGATGATGACGAGACTCAGAAGTTACTTGAGGGGAAACTTAATGATGTTGATGTTAAAACTAGTGCTCTTGAAAACACCAGTTCTACTGTTGCACGCAACATTCCTCCTTATGATGCCTCTGCGACAACTCCTGAGGAAGTTTATCCTATAGGAAAGATCATCGAAAAGGGAGAATGGGACTTCCTTCAAGATATCTACCAGCTTTTGCAACAGGAAACCGGAGCAGCAACTGACGCTTACCCTGTATTTGTCCGCAACAGATTGTACAAGTTGCGAGATATCAAGGTAACATTTTGATTCTTTTTCGCCGTTTTCTATTTGTTTGCTATAATCAAACTTGTAGATAGATAGTTTTTGATCGTTAGAGTTTCATCTACAGCTCAGATACCTTATGCATTGATTTCATTTTGTTCCATTTGCAGAATGAGACTGAAAAGGAAACGGTATCTGGTGTCTTATCGCTCCTCACCCATCTGATCAAGTTCAAGGACATGAACTCAATGAACGGTTTTGATTCCGCTAAAGACCACAGGCTTCCAAAAATCATCCGTCAGAAGTGTATGAGCTTGTTCAAGGATCCTGATGCAAAAAGGATACCTGATGAGAAGGCTAACCTTCTGATAAGCTACATTCTTGTGCTGTCCCTTCACGTGGATGATTTCAAGAGTGATCCAGAAGACATAGCTAAAGATCTGAGGATGGATGCATTTGACTTGAGGAAGCATTTTGAGAACCTTGGCTGCAAAATATTACGTGGGAAGGGAACTGCGTTTGCCACCTTACCGACGCCTCTCAAGTTCCCGGAGATTAGGCGGAGGAGGAAGACACAGAAGAGATAAAGAAGATTTGTTCTATTTTACATGTTTGCTGTCAAGATGTTATTTTAATTGGTGTTTTTATAGACTTCTTTGGTTTAATGACATAAACTTTCACCTACTGAATTCTGTATATGATAATTTGACATTTTAGCTAGTAACGTTTCTAATGATCCATGATAGTGAGCTAAGAGGGATTTATCGTGAGTTACAGAATTAATATAAATCACTTAAAAGGGATTTCTTTGTGATTTATTGTGTGAGTAACAAACTTTGTAACTGTTTTTTTTATTACAAAGTTTGTAATAAGCCAAAGATCCAGGTTACAAAGTAAAATGGTTGGATTCCTGATTTTATTTGAGACAAAAATCTGTCAACTCAATATAATGAATAGCAAAACACGCAACTTTAAAGGCCATGCCCAGTGCTAAAGGGATCAAATCTGGTAGAAAATGTTGAACCAGAGAAACTTGAGGTCAGACTCTTATGAGTTTAGCTTTGATGTGTTTGTGTGTGTGGGTCTGGATTTTAGAGCAACATAGATTCCGGGGTCTCGATGTAGCCCTTGAATGTTTTCAGCCACTCAGCTCCAATGGCACCTGCACAAGGAAGATGACTTATTAAACATTTCCGATGATGAAGATAATGGCATGTGAACGGGAGGTGGATTCTGTACCATCTATTACGCGGTGGTCACAGCTTAGTGTTACAGACATGTAAGAAGCGACGTTGAATTGGTCAGGACCAGTACCGGGAACAACTCTCTTTTCAGCTGTTTTGAGATACAGACACAACAATATAATCAGTTACGGACTTCAATGGATCAAGTGGACGAGTGAGCTTAGGGCTTTACCAGATCCGATTGCTAGAATGGCGGCTTGAGGTGGATTGATGACCGCACAGAACTGTTTGATGCCAAAAGGTCCTCCCAAGTTGGAGACTGTGAATGTTCCTCCCTGTCAGAAGAAACGGTTAGAGCTGATATGCTTTCAGAGCAGCATTACTAGTGAGCAGTGACCGAATTCTAATCTAACCTCATAATCTTCAGGCTTCAAGCTGTTTTCTTTTGCTTTTTGAGCCAGAAATCGAACCTCTTCTCCAATTGTGGACAGTCCTTTCTTGTCTGCGTCCTGTAACCAAGCAATTTGATGAGCTGAGTTTTCAGAAACCGCAAGTTTCTGCAGAGAAAGGTTCATAATTGTATTGAGTGCTCCCTCACCTTAACCACAGGAACGTAGAGCCCATTTTCTGTTTGTACTGCGACGTTGATGTTCACATTGTTAAATCTGTAGATAAAGACAGCAGAAAAGAACCAAAAAGTTAGATGATTTGCAAAGTTTTCATGAACCTTTGAAGCAGAAAATGTACTTACTGGCGGATGTATTCGTCTGTCCATGAACTGTTGCACTGAGGAACTTTCCGTAGAGCCAATGCAGCAGCCTGAAATTTCAAATAAGGATTTCACAGTTGAGAACAGAAAAGGAGATTTATTGGGCTTGCTTGCAAAAACGGAAGTATGATGTACCTTAATAACAAGATCATTTACAGATATCCGTTTCCCGCCAGAAGCCTCTTGAAATGAATTGAGTTGACTCCTTAGACTGCATATAAAAAATAGCTATGTCTAGCATCCATTGACCGAATCAAGACGCATGATCTGAAACTTAATACTTACCCCATCATTTTGTCAACACATGTGTCCACGGTCAAGTAATAGTGAGGAATAGTTTGCTTTGAGAATGCCAAACGCGAGGCTGTAACCTGTCAAAATCATACAATGAACAAATTTAGGAATTCTTGAACCATGGGGAAATATGGCTTATAATACTAAACAGAGAGATTTGCCTTTCGGATCTGAGTGTGAGGGATGTCAACATAGTCCAAAGCTGAAACCTTTGAATCCGAGAGCTTGGAAGGCTTGGCAGTAGTTTCTTTACGGCCTGAAGCTGTACCAAAGGAAAATGTATTTAGGACTTCAATACTGAAACAGACCCGGAGAAAACTGTAAGGAAAGGGAAGAGCCAAGGAGTTATGATACCTAAGAACTCTTCTACATCAGCCTTGACTATCCGTCCTTCAGGACCCGTGCCTTTGATGCTTGAGAGAGGTACCTAATGTTTTTAAGGGAAATGTAGGAGACAATTAAGACTATGAAGATTAAGAACAAGGGCTTTATTAGTACTTTTCTGAAAACTAACACTATTATCCTCAGCCAATTTTCTTGCAAGAGGACTAGCAAAAATACGATCTTCTGAAGGAGCCGAGCTTGGCTTGGAAGTCTTGGCTTCAGGAGCACTGGCTGGCTTCTCGACCTTCTCTTCCTTTGGTGGGGAAGGAGCTGGTTTTGCTTCAGGGGCAGCGGGACCGGTATCAGATGAGGGGGTGTAATCTTTAAACTTTTGAATATCCTCTTCATCTTCAACTGTGATAGCAATCACCTGGTTAGACAAAAAAATCAGGACGATTTTTATAAATGATTCTACAAATGAAGATGAAGAACTTTGTCAATTTTAATGCATAATCCAATAATCTTCAGCTCACAGTGACAAAAAGGGAGCACAGGGCTCACAATCAATTAATGATGAGAAGTATTTAAAAATAAAACGAGTCTCCAAAAGCCAGAAACTCTCATACCTCCCCAACTTGAATTTCTTTTGCCCCTTCCTCCTTTACAATCTTGGCGAGATAACCCTCTTCCATGCATTCCATTTCGACGGTTGCTTTGTCCTAAAATATAGAATGAGATTAGTGTTATATTCCTGGCATGAGAATAAAGACAAAGAAGAGATTCAATCTAGATAAACATTACAGTTTCAACTTCACAAAGCACTTCGCCAGGAGCGACTTTATCACCTTCTTTCTTCAGCCACCTGGCAATGTTACCCTGAAGTTTCAACAGATAGCTTTAGTAAAAAGATTAAAAAAATAAACCATGTAAATTTTAGCAAGGAACTACTCGGAGGTCCCTACCTCAGTCATTGTTGGCGAAAGAGAAGGCATTCCGATCTCTTGATGAGGAGGAAGATCTGAAACATAGTTTTGGAAGTTCTCAGTAAAACAAACCATTTAGGAATGCATATCCACAGTAACCGAAATATGATGGCCGCAAAAGGCACAAAAAACAAGTCAAATGCTAGTTCTTCCAGTTACCATTAGAATCCCACACAGTTGCACAATCTTATAAGCCGTTAACCAGCTACATAGCTAGCATATACAAGGCAAGACCCTTTTCCTAGAAATAGTAAGAAATATGATCTGGTAAAAGTAAAATCAGAAAATTGCTTTTCTCAACAGAAATGATCATTCAGGTCAAACAAGATGTACATAAGAGCAAGCTGGAAGTTACAAGAGTTAAAAATAAACAAAGGATGAAGAACTAACTACCTGAACTGGATGCAAAGCCTCTTATCTGGGAGCTGAAACGCAAGAGAAGAAGCTTACAGTTAGGATAGAAGTATCTATACACATGGGAAAATGAAATAAGAAGAGTACATACCTTATAAATTCTTTAAAAAGTTTTGGTCCTCCCATTGTGCTGCTTAGTTTTGTGCTCATTGTTGAAAGACCACTAGGCATTGATACCTATATAACGAATGCATTTAATGACATTACAACCAAAAAACAGAGAGGATTATGCCATTAGGCATAGACGAGAAAGGAAACTGAAAAGCAGGGACTTACACTGCTGATACTACATTTTGAAATTCTCTCGACAGGGTAATAATTCAGGCGGACCTTGAAGATATCTGAAGGCCAAAAAAGAAAATGGTGAAGCGAGAAGACGCATAACATATACTCAAACATATTAACTTTCCAATCATTTAAAGCAGCAACATTATTATGTTGTTCATGATATAGAGATCGAGTTAAACGATGAAAATGTTAAGTAATGTGTGGTGCTTGTCACCGTAACAACAAATAGAAACAACCACATAGCTGGAAACATCAAATGAACATAAGTATAGAATTGAAGAGGACACTTAAAGCTAACATAATTACCTTCTCTACCATTGAGAGAGGGCTGGGTACTGTTGGAGAAACAGCGGACTGCTACAGTATGGTCACGCCGTAGTAATGCGGAAACATGTTTCAACTGTCAATTTTACACAACCATCAAAGTGGTGTTATATATATATTTGAGCAACGGATCATTACTCTGGTGTAAAATAAAATGAACATAAAGCGAAGCTACTACCATTAATCACAATCCTCTCCTAAAATCAAACATATATAAAAATGGCACCATCGGCCATGTTTTAACTAAATAATACCAAGATTTTCAAATGAACAATCTATTAGATTAGGACAAAACCGTAAGACGAAACTTAGTTAAGACAATTCATTGGCAGAGCAAAACAGCTGAATGCATAAGCTCAGTTTCGTAAGATCATGTAATAACTAATAAAATCAGAACTGTACTAATCATAGAAAATGAATATTCGAGAAAAGAGAAAACCTTCTTGGAATGATTGACGATACGAGATACGTAAGCCATTGTTGAGTAATCGCAACTGTGGATGTTTTTAGATGATACAAAGGAAGAGGTAAAAACAAAAATAGTGGGAGTGTTAGGGTTTTTTTTTTTCCCTTTTTCCTTTTCAGAGTCAGCAAAATATCAGAGATCGAGATTGATTGAAAATTCGATATTTTGACTTGTAATTCCAAATTTGGTTTTGTTCTTTACCACTTCTCTGTTATTCATTCATATTCTCTTGAGAGCTTTTGGGTCTCACCAAAAGACAGCGATCATCAGGTGCGTTAGTGAGAATCTAATGAACGGCAGGGATTGGTCAAACTACAACCGATTTAAAGTCAACTATACTTATTGGACTAATCCTAGGCCCCTTTAAAGTAAGGACTTTTACTAAAGGCCCATTTAAAAAAAAAAAAAAACTGAAACTTGATTCTCAATGATTCTCTCTTCTTTATTTTGTTATTTCTGAAGCACTCCCTGCATATAACAGCTTGTGCTGAAATTTACCCTCACCTTTCACTTACTTCAGATATCTCCAATAAATGTTGTGAAATGGTGCTACTCACTTATCACAAAGGCATTGAAGTTGTGTCCACGAGATATTCTTTATCAATTAATTTTAATCGTCTTTTTTCGAAAGCTTTTTCACATACTATACATCAAAGGCATTGAATTTGATTAAAACAGTATATGTGTTAAATATTTGTTTTTCTTTTAGAATTGAGTTAAGACATGAGCCAAGTGTTGAAAATCCTTGTCCGACCCAAAAAAGTAAAAAGAAAAGGGTTATAGGGATAAAATCGGAAATCCAAGAAAGAATAGGAGAAGGATTCCACTAGAGAAAACCCTAACACGACTCCCTTGTTAAAAAAAAGAGAGAGAAGGGAGTATATAAACAAGTAACGCAGTTTTCTCTCTGCCTCTTTCGGATTTTCTTCAGTCTCTCTAAAGCCTCAATCTTCGCTCTTTTTATATCTCTCTCTCTATCTCTTTCTAGACACACTTCAGATCCAAGTTTGGGAGATTCAAGCTCCCTGAAAAAGCCCTCTACTTTCGCTTCTACAGCTTTCAATCTCTTTCTACTTTGCTCCAGGTTTGTTTCTGATTTTTTTGTCTATTTTCTCGTTTCCTCTGATTTTCGATTCATGATTATGTCTCTGCTCTTTATTGTGTTTTCTATTCCGATATATTTTTTCTAACTTTTTTGTTTGTTGATTTGAAAGTTTTGAAATTTTCGTCGATTTGTTGTCTGAAAACCTGTCTGCCGATGTTTGTAGATCGCGTTTATCTTTTAACTACTTCGAATCTCAAACTCTTTTTGTTCTCTATATTAGATTCTGAGCTGCTGCTGCTTATTCAGATGATGACGATTATTTATGTTTAAGGATCTATCCATCTTAAGAATCCATAGATTCGTGATGCTGTTTGTAGATTTTGTAATCGCTTTAGTTTCTTTTGTCGCCTAATAGAATAGGATAGATTCTCTTTAGGCTTAGATGTGTTTGTCTGATTTAAAAATCTTAACTTTGGAGAAATAGGTTGAGTGGTGTCTATAATATTGGATAACCATATGTGCCTTTATACATTCTCTCCAAACATCATCTGAGACAGATATTAATGCTTGTTTTCCTCTCTTTATGGACTTCGAGTTTGGCTGTCATGTCACATTCTTCCTTTGCAATAATAATTATCAAATACTTGTTTGTCTCTTGTCTTTTGTTTCGTTTGATTTTATTATCACTAAATTGTTGTTGTTATCTGTTTGTAGTCATGGCAGGATCTGCACCAGAAGGCACACAGTTTGATGCGCGTCAGTTCGACCAGAAGTTGAATGAAGTGTGAGTCTTTTCTTCTATTTGTCATCTTAAGTGTGATCTTTTCCACATGCCCTCGTTGCTAATTGTTGTTGTATGCATACAGCCTTGAGGGACAAGATGAGTTCTTCACATCTTATGATGAGGTTCATGAGAGCTTTGATGCCATGGGTCTGCAAGAGAACCTTCTCAGGGGTATTTATGCTTATGGTATGTGTCAAAGAACTCGAGGAAGATATCTTTTATGATTTATGTCCCTCTTTTAAACCTCACTTTGTTTCCTAGGTTTTGAGAAGCCTTCTGCTATTCAGCAAAGAGGAATTGTTCCCTTTTGCAAAGGTCTTGATGTGATACAACAGGCTCAGTCCGGTACTGGGAAAACTGCAACTTTCTGCTCGGGGGTTTTGCAGCAGCTAGACTACACCCTTGTCCAGTGCCAGGCTTTGGTTCTTGCTCCAACTAGAGAGCTTGCTCAGCAAATCGAGAAGGTCATGAGGGCCCTTGGAGATTACCTTGGTGTCAAGGTTCATGCTTGTGTTGGTGGAACCAGTGTCCGTGAGGATCAGCGCATTCTCCAAGCTGGTGTCCATGTTGTTGTTGGAACTCCAGGGCGTGTCTTTGACATGTTGAAGAGGCAATCTCTCCGTGCTGAGCACATCAAGATGTTTGTCCTTGATGAAGCTGATGAAATGCTCTCCCGTGGTTTCAAGGATCAGGTTTGTTGATATTTCCAAGTGTTTCAATTCTATTCCCATTATGGTTAAACTCTAATCTCACTTGTTTCTGGAAATTTTTCAGATCTATGACATCTTCCAGCTTCTCCCACCAAAGATCCAAGTTGGTGTGTTCTCAGCAACAATGCCTCCAGAAGCTCTTGAGATCACAAGGAAGTTCATGAGCAAGCCAGTGAGAATCTTGGTGAAGCGTGATGAGCTAACTCTTGAAGGTATCAAGCAGTTCTATGTCAACGTTGAGAAAGAAGAGTGGAAGCTTGAGACACTCTGTGATCTCTACGAGACTCTTGCCATCACCCAGAGTGTCATCTTCGTGAACACTAGGCGTAAGGTTGACTGGCTCACAGACAAAATGAGAAGCCGTGACCACACAGTCTCAGCGACTCATGGAGACATGGACCAGAACACGAGAGACATCATCATGAGAGAGTTCAGGTCTGGCTCATCTCGTGTTCTCATCACCACTGACCTCTTGGCTCGTGGTATCGATGTCCAGCAAGTCTCTCTGGTCATCAACTTCGATCTCCCAACTCAGCCGGAGAACTACCTCCACCGTATCGGAAGAAGTGGAAGGTTCGGGAGAAAGGGTGTGGCGATCAATTTCGTGACTCGTGATGATGAGAGAATGCTGTTTGATATTCAGAAGTTCTATAACGTGGTTGTTGAAGAGCTGCCTTCGAACGTTGCTGATCTGCTGTGAAGGAGAAAAGAATCAGTTGGTCACCGTGTTTGCTGCTGCCGTACTATTATCACCGGAGAAGAAAGGTTTTCTTGTTTTGCAAGGCACTCTTTGATCTGATTTTGACCCGTCGTCTCTCTTTCAGCGATTTGCCTTTCTTAAAATTTTATTAGTGTTTTTCTCATCTTTCTCCCCTCTACGAACATATCTCTCTTCTGAACATTTTTATTTTTATTTTTATTTTTAATCATATGGAGTATTTATTTCCTCTCTATTTTAATTTTCTGGTTTTGTTGTTGTTCTCTCTTTTGTATCAGTCAAATATTTTCATAAAAATTCTCTATCTTTTATTGAAGTATGATTAGCTCCAAAAGTCGAACCCTAATATTCATCAAAATGTAGTCTCTCTCTGTGTAGACTAGTGAATGGTAAAATCATTACGACCAGAGAGATTAGAGAATGTCGGACCAAATTAAATACATAATGAGTGTGGCCATAACCTCTGATAGAATGAAGGCTTTAAATGTTTGGCCCATATGGCAGCAAATAACCCACAGCGTTAAATCCACTTATCAAATATTTAACGACAAATGTTTCCATTGGAAGTCTGATTTGACACGGCGACGAATTCGCTTTATCTTTCTTTTTTTCTTACATCCTCTTTTTATTTCAATATATCGCATTTTAGATTAAGAGTAATTTAATTTTAGCTTTATTGAAAATAAAGTAATATATTTTTTTTTTTAATAGTCTTTTCTTTTTGTGAAAAGAAAATATATTCAAATTTTCTTGATGTTGGTTCAATGATTCCGAATCAAGTCTACCACCGACAAGGGTTGCTCGCTTTTATAATTTCAAATGAAATGATTGGTCTGAAGTTCTGCAAAGTTTCTTCAAGAAAACACGAAATGAAATTTTAATGAATTTAATAAAATTTTAGTTCAAGTTATTTCTTCCATGATTTCCTGTGAGAAATTACCTGTTTAGACACATCCACGTGCCATTTAGAAATAGTTGGGAAAGCATCACATCCACACAAACCTAACCACGACAAGTAGAGGAAACAAAAATATGAAAAGTCTAATGATTTAAACCAATTTTGATGTAATTATTTTCTTCTATTTGTAAGTTGTATAACTTATAATTGTTTTGAGTTAGTTAAGAAAAGTGGAAAATGAAAAACATAAGCGGGTCCTTGACCAACTCCACATGACAAATGTAACTTGATGATATTCAAAAAAAAAAAGACACCTTTAATTATTTGAAAAAAGACAATTATTTCATTAATTTCCCTTTATAACTTTTAAAAGACAAAACATCCATAAAAAAAAACAGAGAGACGACTCTTCTTCGTTCAGACCAAACTCAAATCACGGAGAATTATTACAAAGAAATGGAACCGCCAGCTGCAACCGCTTCTGGAAACCGGCGAGACGGAGCTGCAGTGAAAGGTAACAGCGCGAGTTTCGACGATTCAGCGGCTGATCAGACGAACGATTACCAGATATCAAAGATTAAGAAAAGCAAAAGCGTTCCAAACGCGGATCGTGCGGCGTCTAGAAGCTGGAGTTTTAGCGATCCAGAATCGCGGAGGAAGAGAAGAGTCGCTGGCTATAAGGTTTATTCCGTTGAACAGAAGATGAAGGGATCCCTTAGAAAGAGCTTCAAATGGTTCAAAGACATTATCGGTATTTCTTGATTTTCTGATTTAGTATAAATTATTCTAAACCTTAATCTTCTATGAATCTCTTCTTGTTGAGTATTTAAAATATCTGTAACAACAAATACATGAAACTGTATTAAGATTATAGTATATAGTTTTGTCTTGAATGAGAATCAGTTTCCATATCTGCCTTTGAATATGACGACCATACTTCAATTACATCGAAAACAATTCTTTCTTCAAACAAAAAAAAAATATTTGTAACAATCTCTAATCATATTATTTTTTCTTTTCGATTTTCTTTAGTAGACACACGCACAATACAAAAAATTTCTCTCGTCTCTTTCTTTGTTTCCTATTTATCTTCAAATATGTTCTGCTTCCTCCAAATTAATGGATTTTCTCGAGAAAGAGGAAAACAGAAGAAAGAAAGAAAAAAACTTACTGGATCAACTATGTTGTGTGGTGGAGGTTGTATCAGTTGATGCTGATGCGCCGCTCATTCCACTCATAACGCTCAAAATGGAGTGTTTTCTCTGGAGCATCCCTCTCAGCTGGCGGATCTTGGCATCAACACGAGCTGTCACTCCAATCTTGGTCTTCTCTCTTGCCTTTGATCTCTCCCTCGTCCACATACGCTCGTCCTGGACGTCAATCCTGAAGTGCTTGATCTCTTGAATTATGTGATGGTCCAGAGGGTTTAATGATCTCTGGAACGAAATGTGAGCTAAGTATGGAAGCGTTGTGGCGGCTATAACCAGCAGTGAGGTAAGCCAGAAGATTGGTGCAGGTGCTAGAGTTTCGGAGAGCATGTGGAATATGTTGCCCGAGATTTTGGGTGGTAACATGCCAAAGAGGGCAAGGAAGATGTACCAGGTGACGATACTTCCCCAGATCAAGACGTGTTGGATCCAAGTGAAATGGCTCATGGTTAAAGCAATCTGTACGTTCACTGCCCAGATGATGCAAGTGAACATGGCCGTTCCCATTGCATCCATGTCTGCTGTTTGTCCACCAGAACTGAAAGATTGGACATGGAAAATTCCAAGGTTGAGGCTAAAGATGACTACGGATGCATATACTCCATTTGCCATCCACCCGAGGATTCTGTACCAGTCAAAGAACAGGTTCTTGGGGCCTTGCTGGTACAATGCTGGGAACTAGAGAGAGAGAGAGAGAGAGAAAGAGAGTTCAGATTAGAAGAAGGGTTCATGGTTTAGATTGGAGAGATTTAACAGAGCAGAGAGGAGTAAACCTGTAAGCAGACTTCTGAAGACACATCTTGCTCGAAAACTCCGAGGGAGATGACGGGGAGAGAAGTGAGAATAACGTTGAACAGCAACAAGTAGGAGTCGTTGTATATGGCTTGACCAGAAAACCCGGTGAAACACTCGAAATAGAAGAGAGTTAGACCAAATGTTATGTTCTTGTAGAAGAAGTAACAGATCTGTCAGAAAAGAATAGGAAACAATATCTCTTGAATTGTGTGTTGTTTGGTAGCTAAAGATGCGACTTTCAGTAGATCAGTTATTTGAATCACAGATATTTACCATCTGGGCTATTCTTTTATAGCACCAATGCCCGTGGACAACAAGTAGTCTCTCTAGAAACCGAAACTGGGCTATGGAGAAGTCGCTTGCCATTACAGCCTGTACATTTGCAATCAGAAACAGTGGTACATAGATGTACCTCTTAGTCTGGAAGAAAAAGGAGAATTTGATTACCTGCATGCCTTCCACACCACTGATGCCTACACCTATATCAGCTTCTTGAATCATTCCAACATCATTTGCACCATCACCGATTGCCAAGGTTGTCTTCCCTGTTCCTTCTTTCGCTAGTCTCGTTACCTAGACAACCGAGTTAAATAAAAATAAGTGATTCCCATCAACAATAAGAAGACATAACAGCATATGGAGTCAAATCTTACAAGTGCTTTTTGCTTGGGAGAGACACGACAGCATATCACTGAAGCACAGTCAACTGCCAGGGAAAGAAACTGATACTTAATATCATCTTCTAAAGCATATGTAAGTGTCTTTCCATCAATGATCAAAGCAAACGCTGCATGTGGATCCTTCTCTAGTTTGATCATCTGTGAAGCATTAATGATATGCATCAAAATGCTCTCTCTCGCAGCCTGGCCATTAACAACAACAAAACGAGTTCTAACATCAAATGCAAGTTTCCACTGAAACAGTAATGTAGGTTTCTACAGTATCAGCCTAATACATACAGCTTCTGGGTATTGCGATGATGTCTCTTCATTTTTAAGTGCTATGGATATCTGCTTCATACCCTGTCTCAGTAAACTGCAGGCATACCTGCATTCGAAAAAACAAAGAACTTAGTCCACTTACTATCTATTTTAAAAGCCCTAGTTTCTGGGCCATGGTATATCAGCAACATGGAAGAAGAACAACAAACCCTATGTTTATTGCAGTCTCCATTTTATCTCCTGTCAAGACCCATATTTTGAGACCAGCTTGGGCAAGTTTATCTATGCATTGAGGCACCTGAAAGAACAAAAAACAGTAAGCTGAAAGGAATTTTCAAAATTTAGCGTCTTGGTAATAATCCCAAGTAAACTTCCACTGCATACCCCTTTCTGCAGTTTGTCTTCCACTGCAGTAGCTCCGACAAGAATCAATTCTTTCTCCATCATATCCGATACCTTTTCGAGCATTTCATCTCTATCAGCCCCGACTGAAGTTTTGGCTTTGTGAAATTCACTGTTCCATACTGAATACTCAGTCTCATCCAGCTTTCTATAACTGAGCGCCAATGTGCGTAAACCAGCTTCACCGTATCCATTCAGATGCTTTGAAGTGACTTCCAGATAATTTTTCCCATTCTTGGATAACCGGTCAAATATAATGCTGCAAAATTTCATGATAACGCATTGAACTTTACTTTAAAAGAACTGATACGCTATATGGAAGTGCTTGAAGTTAGCAGCCAACCTGTCAGCACCTTTACAGAGTAGAAGAAGCTGCCCTTTCTCATCACGGATGATAACAGACATTCTTTTTCTTTTGCTAGTGAAGTCCAAAACATTTAAAACTTTATATTCTCTGTAGAATATCAGGCACGTGGTTAGAAATATATTTACTGGGGCCGATAGAAACAAGTGAAAGATTTACAGTTACAATCTCACCTTTCAACTGGTTTGCCTGAACATCGTTCAGTGATAAACACACTTGACTGAGTTCTTTTACTAAACTCAAAACCAAACTCCCCAGCGGCAACAAGGAAAGCTACTTCGTCAGGAGACTCTGCCTCATAAGTACACTTTCCCGTATCTTCATCCACCTCGGGAATAGCAGTGTGACAAACCGCCAGTATACGCATAAACATCAAAATGTCATCTGAATTGGGTTCATTTAACCAGTTTCCTTTCATAAGACGTTGATCCTCAAAACTAAACCCCTTGACACCAGTGGACTGTGTCCGATCCCTTTCGTCAGTAGCAGTGATTACAGTCTCCAACTCAATATCTGATGATGTCTTGCTGGGCATTTTAGCATACTCGTGCATCCTTCCTCTAGTCCTTGGAAGGTCGGTCATTTCTTCACCTTGCTCCTCGTCAAGATCTATTGCCATCTGCTTTGCAGCAGCTAGTTCTACTTCACTGGCGCGAACACCATAAGAAGTACCCGCTATGGAGCATTTTAAAAAATCCATCTGGTTACATGTCAAAGTTCCTGTTTTATCAGAAAGGATTGTGTCAACTTGTCCCAGCTCTTCATTCAAATTCGATGTCCGTGCTTGAGCTGGAGTCCCGCTCTCACTATCATACATCTGCAAGTCTTGGTTTATGAAAGTTGCCTGTAAAACTTTTACGAGCTCGATGGAAACATACAACGAGATGGGAATCAAGTACCCATAAAGCAAGAGAGCGGTGATCAGATGGACAACCCAAGCGTGAAAAGGATTTCTTGGATTTGTTAAGCGCTCGGGCTTGTCTGGTCGTAAGTACCACCAATCTCCCATATGAATCTTTGTCATCACTGCAAAACCCAGTGAGCTGATGAAGGAGACGAATACAAGGAGGACAAAGAGAGTATATATAATGTAGTCCATTCTCTTTTCAATTCTGCTTCTCTTTGAAGGGGATTTTGTTGAATTCTGCATGACTTTTGTGTCATGGCCAGTAAATACCACCACCCCATAGACATAAGACGTATTCCTGAGCTTTGAGTCTTTCAGGAGAATCTGACTAGGATCAAGCGGATAAACCTGACCGTCATATTCAAGATTTCCAACAAAAGTATACAGGTTAGGATTTGGATCTTCACATTTGATAGTACCGGAGAAACTCTGGAAAGCATCATCCCGTTCCAAAGGCAAGGTAACATCCAAACATCTCTTTACTTTCAAGTTGGTTTCGCCATCTAAGTTCATTGTCTCCACATAGCAGATCCCATCATCATAACTTGAAGACAATAAGAGCAAATCAGCTGGGAAAAATTGATCCTTTTCCACCTTAACTACATCCCCTACACGGATCTTCTTCCACTTCCTACGACCAAAATCACCATCCCCTCTGTGAACAATGGCTTTCCTAGAATTCACCTCAACATCCTGCATAAACCGGCGCCAATCCTCCAATGCCTCCTTACCCATGCTAAGCCCGACCACAAAAATCAAGGGAGCGATCATACTCCATTTGTTGAATGGGGAGAGAGGAAACACAGAGAGAATAGCAGCAACGAGGAAGTAGAAGTTGGCAACACGGTGAAACTGCTCATACAAGCATTTAGGCAAGAAAGTGATGAGGTTATACCTAGTGGTGGAAACATAGTTTGAGGTATATCTAAGGACTTTAGCCAGGTGCATATGAGGTTGGTTACAATGAACAATTCTCGTGTATCCAGGTCCATTAATGATATGAGGTCCTTGATCTTCTAGGGTTTTTGGCCTAAGGCATCTAAAGGTGTAAAAATGGCTTTTCCGGATCTTTGATCTTATTCTGCGACGCCCCATTTTCTCAAAGTTTCACCTCAATGAAAGAGAGCGAGCTAATTAGCTGAAACACGAAGATCTCCCGTGGTTCAGAGCCCCTCGCCACTGTGAAATCGAACAAAAACAAGAAAAATATTTTAGCGAACAAACAATCGAGTCCTTGAAAGACCCATATATAAACCTCGGAATAAAAAAAAACAATAAACGATCACGAAACCATATGAAGACGAGGACCTAACTATTCTCCGTTAAAGATTCGTCGCATCAAATGACCAACATTCCCCAGAAAACCCCAAAACTTGCAGCACAAGACAACGGAAAATCCCTAGAATGTAATGTAAAATTCCAAAATCCGTGAGAACAATTAAATCAACAAAGGATCAGAAATCAAGAGAAATTGAGAATTGCCTTGAATCGGGAGGCTCGTTCATCAAGAAGCTCGTGAACGCGAAACACCGATTGATTCCGACGCAGATCAAACACAAAAAAGAAAGCTGATGGCTATGGCAAAACAAAACCAAAAAAATCCAATTGAGGAAGAAGGAAAAAGGATCTTCTCGTTTTCTCGCTTTCTTCTCTCTCTCTTTCTCTTTGCGGAAAATAATGGATCTTTCTCTGTTTCTCTCTCTCTCTCTTCCACAGTCTCTCCGACTGCAGCTCAAACCCAACGCACCAATTTCCGTTTGCCTTTTTTTTCTTCGTCTGCTATTTTTATATCTTTTAAGAAATTTAGAGATTTTCTTAATCTTATATCAGTGTTTTTAGTTAAACGAAACAACAATTAAACCACTAATTTATTTTATTACTGATTTTGTAGTATTTGGTAAAAACAAATAATTGATTTGTTATTCACATAGGAATTACCTGGCACAATGTTTTTTTTTTCTTGTTACCTTTTTTAGTAGAGGGAATAGTTTCATATTCGTTTTGTTTTATTTTCTTTGTTATCATTTTTGTTTTTTTAACGAAAATACTATATATTAAGAATTTAAGATTCCTAATAAAGTGCATTTATATTGGTTCGACATTTTTATTAATGAAACAAATTATATACTGTAGTAGTGTTGGTTGACAAAAAAAATAAAAATAACAGAACCTAGGAGAGTAAAACCGTGAGGTTAAACCACTAATCCAAACATACCATGAGGATAACGTCAGGCTCGGCCCAAATAAAGTTTAGGCTTT
>VBRH01000554.1:26926-38293 GCA_014578085.1 Cardamine resedifolia | reverse complement strand
TTTACAAGTAGTACACATCTTGCCAAAACAAAACTCTTCACATCACTATGAATAAAACTTGAAATTCAACTTAGATAATTTTGAAGTTTCTGATGATATTAGTTAAAAAAAAAAAGAGATACATGTGAAGAAATAATATGTTAATTGTGTCTAATTAATGAACTGAAAAAAGGAGAATAGTTAATTAAGGGGCACAATGGCATCTCCAACCTTCAGGCTGGTAATTAGCATAATGAAGAGAGAGGTGAGGGATTGAAGAAATGGTAGGGACTTGGATGGCTTCACATGGCTCACATCCATAGCATTTCTTCTCACAACTTGGTGGCTTTGATCCTATTCTTCTTCTTCTCTCCATTTCTTCTCTATCCTTATTCTCATTGGGCTTCACTATAGGCCTCCTAGGATTGTGTTCTGCAGGCCCAATAGTCCATCATTATTGAAAAAATATACATTAATAAGAACATATTCCATTTCCTATGATTCTCTCTTTTGCTCTAAGGAGAATATCCAAGAATACATAGACATTTTATCATCTACCATTTTACTGACTAATCTATAATAAAACTCGTTCAAAGACCATCATTTACTTTTGTTCTACTTTTAATCATGCAGATATTTGGGACCACGGTTAGAGTCTAAAATAGTCATTATTACAAGTTATTAATTTGCTCATAAAAGTAAAGTAATTAAGAATTCAACCTAACCTAGTTTGCAAGCAGAAACTAAACAGAGAAGTTTTTTATTCATACTTATACATCTACATGCCGGCCTCTCATTATATACATATATACATACATAGTAATGCTCTAATTACTTCATTCAGGAAGAAGTAAGAAATCAAACCTGGATGAAAAGAAACGTGACTGGAAGCAATAGGCCTGCTTGTTGTACAAACCCAGCTCATTACTTGTATCAACACCATTATAACCACATAACACTTTCTTATTTCTCTGACTCGCATGATGATGATGATGATGATGATGGCTACAATGAGGTATATAGAGGCTTGATTGAAGAAGAGAAAGAGGGAGAAGAAGAAAGAAAGAAGAAGCCGGTGGGGTTTAGAGTGTTTTAGGCCTAATGCCTATAACATAGCTTGGGAGGTTGTTGCTTATGGGACAAGTGAAGTAATTTTCTTACCATCTATCTAGTTTTGCCTTTTCTTTTGATCAAAAAGTAAACTGATTAACCTATAAGCCAGTTTTTTTTCTTTTTCAAGAATTTTGATTTTTGGGGATTTTACAGCTCATTAATTGAATACCTTTTCTGACATGTCTTAGTACATGAAAGTAAATATTCGAATCAGAAATCAGAAGAAAACAGATAAGAATAGGAGAGAGCGAGAGCAAGAAAGAGAGTGAGATCAGACTGCTGGAGAAGAATCTGTGTACGATATGGTCCATTCATCTGAACAATGCTATTATGTATTAAATGATAACGAAAAATAATAAAATTAAATTATTATCTTTCGCTCTTTTTACTTTTCCATTGACTGCATGCAGAGCCATGTTTCAGGACAATGGCCTCGTTTCCTTTAAGAGTAATAAAAGAAATTAACTAGTAGTAGAGGACTAGATCGAAGGGCTTATTATTG
This sequence comes from Cardamine resedifolia, assembly GCA_014578085.1. Taxonomy (NCBI): domain Eukaryota; kingdom Viridiplantae; phylum Streptophyta; class Magnoliopsida; order Brassicales; family Brassicaceae; genus Cardamine; species Cardamine resedifolia. The sequence goes on along the minus strand of VBRH01000554.1, from coordinate 36,699 downwards.
AAAATGCCACCTTTTATTACTTCATATATATATATATATGTCCTTTTATTACTTCATATATATATATATATATGTCTTGTCTGCATTGGTTATTTGACACCTTAACATGGAAGAAAGTCAACATTGCTTTCATGCCTTCGTGGGGACAAATCAGGCATGTGATTAAATCTGGACCGTCCATTTTTCATGTCAGTTAACCTACTCTCTTTTTTTTTCTCGCAGTACAAATTTGATTTTTTTTAATATATTTCACGAAAGAGTAATGTTCTTTACCGCGCGTTATCATTAACGAAGAATATCATTATCTATGTGATATTTGATGGCAACAAAAAACTATGTGCTATTTAGAAACTATTATATATATACGTGTTCAGTGTCAGTGTATTCATGCACTAAGCGTAGGCTGGAGGCTTGATGGTGTCAGGTCGAATAAATGAATGGAAATGGACACATCATATTTCTATTTTTAGAATATGGTCCGAGAAATTTTCACAAGATTGACTGATCAATTAGTTTCTAGTTTTAGTAAACGCCAAGCTCACACGGAGTGTGAAATGTTACGTTACTCCAAAAAGGAATCGTATCAGTCAAATTTTAATTTCACAGTTTTAGCTATTTCTTTAAAATAAATTATTCCTCCTACCTTTTTCTCCTACTTTTCACAATTTTTTTTTAACGTAAAAGTGAATTTAAAAGTCATCTACCAGATTTGAATACCGTCCAAGAAGTAAAATGAATAAAGTAAACTGTTTAAAAGTACTCACATTTGACTTTCATAAATAGAGTTACTCACGTTTGACTCGGATTCATACTTTTTTATATTCAGGAAAGTATTATTAATTATGTGATATATGCAAAAAGAAAAAGAAATATCTGATTGTTGAAAAAAAAAAAGCTAAGAAAGAAATATCTGATTGGCTATGAATTGTCAAGTGTACTGGATAGCACCTGGAGAGCTGTGTTAATCTCACTTTGATTTGATTAGTCAAAGCCAGGAAGTTAACTAATAGACTTTTAAAAAACTTTTGTTCTTCTTTTTTTTTGGGCTTAATGTCCTTTTATTCTTCTTGGTTTCGGTCAAACGTTATAAGTTTTTAAAATAAAGAACAAACTCTAAGGTAGAATAAGAATAAAGAAAGACCAAAAGATGAATATATTATGGGTTTACCATATATATGGGTCAACAACTAATATCCTTTATCGGCTATAGTATAGAATTCGATCATATAACATGATCTCTTGCGGAGTTGTATTAATTATCCGAGTAACCTCAGCCTCAATCCAGTTGCTCGTAGTATGCATAGAACGAGGAAAGTTAATTCTTTTATTTACGAGATGAATTTTCGACGGATTCTAAAAATTAATATAATTTACAACATATTTACGGCTCAACTATTTTTTGTTTTTGGGTATTCATATATTTAGGGTTACGGTCGGATTCATTCTCAAAACCCTACTTTTATCGAACGATCAGAAATTCCAAATTTTTCACAGGGTTTGTTGGCAATCTTATCACTCTTCTATGTTTTAACTTTTCACATAATTCGAGTATTCGGAACCAATTCTCACTACATCATGTTTCCACAAATTATTTTGATTTTAACCTCGTCTATAAAACTCTTTTTAAGATAATGAATCATACTGTTCATATATAAGGGTCGTTTTATATTATAGAGAGAGTCATGCAGTTACTATCTCTATCCCCATAGGAACTGTGAAAGTGAACGTTGAACCAAATTATGGTGGAAATGTGACGAGAGCCTCCTTCTTGTCCGTGTGGAAGCTTTTATATTAAGTCCAACAAACTTTCATGTTCTTATACAATGTATTTTCCCATAATGTATATATGAAAAACGGACCTACACATGAATCGAACTATACAGATTCATTGATATATACTTATACATTAACTCGATATATATATATATATATATTATAGTGTGGTTTTTGTTTTGTTTATGGATATTATAGGTGATAATATATAGTTCAATGGCATTTAATATAATTACCAAAAATTAGTAATAGCTCACTACATCTAATTGATATCGCACATCACATTCTATTATATTATTGATATCATAACTCGGCGTGTTGTTGGGACGTGGTTCTCCCACATTTTATTTTTCTTGACACGCATGCCGTTATTGTAAGTTTAACTTATAAACGAGTGTGTGATTCGATGCAACAAGTCTTACGAAAACGGCTACGAAAACCCGATCATTAAAATAAAAAACATTACAAAACACTCATTTTTTTCAGAGGTATTTTTGCACTCACTAATTATCATATTTACTCAGTGCGCAATCGGAATCATAGGTAAAAATATGAAAGATACGTATATAGTTTGAAAATGTTAAGAGTCCATCAATGGAGCAAGAAGACGGGATACGAGAAATTGGTTAAGAGGTCAGTTTCAGAACCACCAAGAAGATATATGTCAAATTAAGAAAATAAGGGAAGCTTCCGACAGAATCTCGAGTCCGTTGAGCTTTGACTTCTTTAAACAGCATATAACCAAACTTCACTTCAAAAGAGTTAAACTTGTTGCAATTAAGTGTTCTGTTATCTTCAAGTGTGCTTCTCTAATTCGCAACAAAGCCAACACAACTGAGGTCCAGGTTTCTTATTTGATAACTAGCTAGGTTTTTTATGCCGAAGAGATTGAATTATAACTACACCCATCATTGATTTTTTTTTTGGTAGAGAAAACCGTTCGCAGATTTATCCGTAAAAACCTGTTTGACAGGAAAGTTTTGATCATCTATTACTTTAATAATTTTAGAGTTTATAATATTTAGCATAATTGGAGATCATTTTATTATTTTTAGATTTTAATTAAAGTGGAGACGTACTAAAAAGTAAGCGTAACAAGCGTTTATGAATTTTGGCAACTTGCTCAATTAAAGAACGTCCAACTAAAAACAAAAATTAATACGGTATATTGTTAGAGAAATCAGAAATTCAAGTCAAATACACACAATTCGTGGTAAGAGTTTCTCTACTTAGACATTTTGATGACACTAAAATGAGTGAACCTATTTTGCCTTTTGATTCGTGGGGTTTTTTTGCCACGGATAGAAGGAGGCAAAGTGGGTATTTTCTCTATTATTTTTTTTTGCCTTTTCTTTGTTCACTGGTTTTTTGTTGCCACACAGCTATACAAACCTTGACATTTTTTCTATACTATAGTACTTGTAATTCATAGTATGCAAGGAGATAAAGAAAAGCAATATTATCCGAAACATTTTGAAGTTGTCCGTGGAAGCCAATTGATTCGTTAGTCTACCAAATATATAGTGTTTCTACACTAGCTAGATTTAGAATTCAGTTTACAAATTATGCAAACTTATTATAGATTAGTGTAAATAAATTTATCGAGTATTTTCAATGTAAAACAGATATATAGAATCATTTTTATTATTATTATGTGTGTTAAGAATAAATTATTTACAGTAAATAGAACTGTATAACATCAAAATTGTTCATTGTGCAGTACTACAGTTTCCGATTACCGTGTTGTGCATCATAAAGTAATATTTTGTTCGTTCTAATTGATAAAATCATTATTTATAATAGGTTAAAATATATTATAATGATGATGAAATAGGAAAAAATATAATTTGAACTGCATCATTGCTTTTATTCAAGACATTACTATTTGATTATATAAGCACGCACCGATAAGTGAAACGAAAAGCACAGATATATGTTTTTTTTTGTTTTTTGTTTTTTTTTTTTGTTTTTGTCATCACAGATAGATCATATATATGTTTATGCATAGCATCTGTTAGCTGTGTATTATTTGGCATCTTCTGTTGTAAAAAGATCGCATAAGATTCCTTTTGAAATCAATATACTCGGATCGGTAAGAGGAATAATAATACAGAGAGAGATTGTAAGGAATAACATTTTCTATGGATTTTACTCATTTTCAAATGCTAAATGTGTACTAATTTATTTAACCGCACTGGGATAAACAAAAATAGCAATAACCCTTATATTTTGTTTGAGTTTAATGTTTATGCATAGATATATACTACATAAACCTCGTAAATGGAAAAATGTTTCACGCGCCATATCAAAATGCCTATTTCACAAAATAACTTTTTATAAGGAAAACCCAAATATATGTTCTAGAAAGCACTACTTATCTTAGAACACTTATACCGCTGAGAGACTCTTTTGAGATTCTTATAATTAAAATTTTAATATTTTAATTTAAAAAATAAATTAACCATTAGAAAAAGACATATGGAATAAAAATCTTTTACATTGTTGAAAAAGTATTTTAAATTAGATAAATTTCACGTTTTCTCACTTATTTTTTTATATATTTTTTAAATATTGAGATACTAAAAAAAAAAACCGATGAAAATGTTTTTAGAACATACACATTAATGGTATTTCACCAAATCTCTCAAATACTATAAAATAATAAATAATATTAAAAAATTATGAGTTTCTAAAAAAGCATGTATATTAGATAAAACCTCTCTTGATCTCTCAAATATGTTATTTTAATAATTTTTACATAATTTAATTAATTTCAATTTAATTATTTATTGAAATTTTAAATGGTAGAAAAATCTTAAAACTAATAATATTAAATTATGTGTCAAATGAGTCTTCAGAAAAATTTTCAAAAATTTTCAAATAAAAGACTCATTTTAATCTTTTTTATTATTATTTCTCTTTTTTTACCAGTGAAAAACTCAATAAAAGATTCCACTAAACATGCTCTTAGTCATCTATCTTTACTAACCACAAACAACTCAAAGTTAATTTCTCTCCAAGTCTTATGTATATCCTATACTCCCTCTGTTTCAAAAATAATGATTTTCTATATATTTTTTCTTGCTTTTCAAAAATTGATTTTCCAAACTTTTAAATTTATTTTAAATAGTTAATGTTAGTAAATTGTAAACTTAAAAAAATATTAATTGAAAATATTTGAATTGTTAAATTTTTATTGGTTAATATTTATGGAAAAGTGTTTAAGATAAAAAAATAAGTATTTAATATTAAGTATTTATTATTTCTTAATATATGTGATTTATTCAAAAAATCAATTTTTTTGATACATAGGAATTATATTGCATGGAAAACAATATATTTTCATGCATTTATCAACTCGCGCAGCCTCAAGAACCGAATATTAAAATGAAAATAAATTGACTTATATTATTTCATGGGAATAGATCAAGATGCTAAACATAATTCTCATTTAAATAAATTACCAGTTTTGTGGAATTTTACCTTTGAAGTACTGTGTTGTACATAAATATGATCAGCCTTTCTGTCTTCCTGATATACTAAACGACTTAAAGCCAAAAAGAAATGCGATAATATAAAAGTTGGACATTTTAATTTTAACCTATTTAAGACTCTAATTAAGGATGTATTGTTGATACAAGGAAAATTGCAAAAAAATTTGAACAATAAAATTATAGAGAGAAAGAGATAAGATATACACACAGAGATCTAGAAAACGTAATTTTGAAATTTATTAGAAATTATTCTCTTTTTTAATTGTATGTAACAGTTAAGAATAATGTATGGAGGGGATTGCTTTGAAATAATTTGACTTAGTTTGCTGGAACAGAAATCATTTGTTTTTATCGAAAGCAAAAGGCCAAAATGGATAGAAAGTTAGTGTCCTTTGATGGCTCATCAAAAATAGAAAGAAAAGTGTGAAAGCTCTTTATTAGTGGCATGTGGCATCGAAGGCAAAATCAAAAGAATCTTATGTTTGGGCCTATTGCTTCGGTCACAAGCATTAAATTCATCCCAAATAACTAATAACTTGGTTTTCTTTTTAAATAGTACATTGATTAGATTTATATGCCCTGAACAATAGTACTATTTATTTGGTATTTGTTACTTTATTGATATAATAAGGATAAGAAGAATGGTCTATGAAACATAAATATTAAATAGTGTGATGTTTTATAATATGCTTGTACAAAACAGAAGATATTGTCAATAAATAGTAAGTACGTACGTCTTGTTATATATAATATTTTGGTAGATTTATCCATAAGGTTACATGGACCCTTTATATAAAACAGTAACATTTATCTCTTAATTGGATAATAAATAAAATGCAAAGAAAGTATGAATTAGAAAATTAGACAAGATATATGAAATTTGTGTATGATAATTATGGCATGATACTATGACAGTATGACTAGATCTATGATATTTTGATGCGTTTTGGTTCAGTTTCTATATATAGTTAATGAATGGGAAACCATAATAATTGATAACAAAAGTCCAAAATACGCACAAGAAAACGTCAAAACTAATCACTTGTCCGAATTATTGATTACAAAAGCTGGATGTTAATTGACCAATCATAAACAATTTTTTTTAAGATCATGATATGCAGTTTAATTGATTTGTTAGTACTAATCAACATCATATTGTGTACTATTAATTTGGATTTAAACACACGTAATGTATGTTGTTTATAAAATATACACGTTTTAATACTACTGAAAAAAAATTAGAACGTTAAATATTGATCGCCAAAAAACGTGCGTACATCATTGCTAATTTTTGTAAAGTACTCAAATTTTTCACCTGAAGACTGCTAATTAATTGAGTAAATAATGTCTAGCAAATAAATTTAATAAACAAAAGAAAATAATAATATATCAGTGTGGTAATAGAAAGAAAGAAGGATAACTGGGAAACGTATACTAAAATGAAAACTATGAAATTAGGTTGAATATATATAATTTTGATAAAAGGTTTTCAAAGGTTCAATTTTTAGAATTAAGAAAACTTAGATGTTTGTTAGGGTTATATAAGCATTTAGGTTCTAGGAGTTAGGATTAAAATTTCAAATTTAAAAATCTCGCATGTGTAAACTACTGATTTGAGTATAAAAATTTCGAAGAAAATGTAGGATTTTAATTTGTTTGCCAAGAACTTAACTTTGTTTTCTTTTCTTATATTGTTCTTTTTAACTCAAATTTTAATCTTATATTGTAGTACCAAGATTACAAATTACAACGATGTATCTCTCTCAACCATTATTGGTCTAAGCCAAATAGGAGTAACGTTAAAATAGGAAGATTACTAGCAACTTTAGCTATGAGTCTATACTGATTTGTCCCTCGGCTCTTGAAAGAGAAGTGCGGTCTAAGGAAAATTGTTTTATTTATGTAATAAGTTGGCTAGTGGTAAACACTAAATACAGGGGGATTACTTTTTTTTTTTTTTTTAAATTTCTTTTGGAGATATTTTCTAAATCGTTAATGGATTAAAGGTTAGTTTGGAGTATCGAAGAGGATTATAAACCAAAGATTTATAACTCCTACGAAAAAAAATGGGCTTCTAATAGGCGTATGTATACAAAAATATGTTTAGGTATTTACTTTACATAAAATATAAATAAATATATCCACGTTTTTTTTCGTTTAAAAACATTCCGATAGAAAAACATATTCAAGTTGTTATAACTGTTTACATGTTATTATCAAAAAAAAAGAAAAAACTGTGTACATGTAGTGACATCAACTTTAGCTCTTTAAGTCAAATTAAGAATCTAATGTGTAATGGAATTCGAGGCCTTTATGTCAAAATTAAAACTTTGCTTCCTTTGTTCGCAATCCTAATTATTATTATATGCGGAGGCGATCCACATCCGATTATATAAATATCATAAATATCTTTCGACTTATTGATTGAAATAAAATAACTTGCATATTTAAAATTTAATCAAGACAAACAAAAAACTAAATTTATAGCCGAGGCGGAGGACCCATAGGGTCTGCATGGGCAACACGTGTCTGTCTAGAAGAAGACAATGGCCATGATTCTGTAATAAGCCACACAGGCTCTCACTGAGAAGAAACTTCAGCTTTTAGCCTTTTAACCTTTTATAACACAAAGCCCTAAAAAAATACACTGGGCCATTCTCGTCTTCAGTGTGCTAAAACCCACCTTAAATAAATTTGAATTTTAATAATTTTGTTATATATATTGTTTTTCAATTTGTTAAATCTATTTTAAGTTCCAAATTATTGTTAACCCTAGTTCAAATTATACATGCTGTTTCGGAAATCAAAAAACGAAAAAAAAAAAAAACTGGGTCCACATGATTAGGTGGTATATTATTATCTATTACTTTTATAATAAATTAATGAAAAGTGCTTTCTCATTTTAAGTGTGTGTATTAATCTCACCAATTCTCTTCAATATTATAACCCTTCAACATCGTACAAACATCTTATATAGAGAGAGATTTAGAGAGAGAGCTCTAAAGAGACAGAGATGGGTCATCACTCATGTTGCAACAAGCAAAAGGTGAAGAGAGGGCTTTGGTCACCCGAAGAAGACGAAAAGCTCATCAACTACATCAATTCATATGGCCATGGATGCTGGAGCTCTGTTCCCAAACATGCAGGCATATATACACATATCTATGGGTTTTGTTTCTTGAATTCTCTACTGATAAAGAAGTCTTAGGTTTTGATATATGTGGGGTTTTGCGTGTGTTTAATTAGGTTTGCAGAGATGTGGAAAGAGTTGTAGATTAAGATGGATAAATTATCTACGACCTGATCTTAAACGTGGAAGCTTCTCTCCTCAAGAAGCTGCTCTTATCATTGAGCTTCATAGCATTCTTGGTAACAGGTTGTTACTTAATTAACATTATACATATATGTGAAATACAAAACTAACATTTCATCAAGAAAGTGAACTACTTTTATAATCGTATTATTTGTATGTTATGGATTTTGACAGATGGGCTCAAATTGCTAAACATTTACCTGGAAGAACGGATAACGAGGTCAAGAATTTCTGGAATTCAAGCATAAAAAAGAAGCTCATGTCTCACCATCATCACCATCATCATGGTCATCATCATCATCATCTCTCTTCCATGGCAAGTTTGCTCACGCACCTTCCTTACCACAATGGATTCAGCCCTACTGCTGGCGACGACGAAAGTTCAAGATTCATGTCCAATATCATCTCAAACACTAACCCTAATTTCATCACTCCAAGCCACCTCTCTCTTCATTCTCCTCATGCCATGACCCCATTGATGTTTCCTACCTCTAGAGAAGGGCATTTCAAGTTTATAACCACCACCAACACAAACCAATCTCATCAAGATAATAGCCTTTACAACAATCTCGACATTTTGTCAGCCACACCAATTATAAACAATCATCATCAACCTTTACTTTCTTCTTCTTCTCATGATAATGATCCCCAATGGCCAGCGTTACCAGATTTCCCAGCGAGTACCATTTCAACTTTCCAAGAAACCCTTCAAGATAATTATGATGACACTAATAAAATCAACGTGTTTGTGACACCGTACAACGATAATGCCACATGTGGAGAAGTTCTCGAAGGCAAAGTACTATCTTCCTCCTCGCCAATTTCACAAGATCACGGCCTTCTCCTTCCCGCCACGTACAACTTGCAAAGGCCTACAACGGGTGATCATCATCATCATCATCGAGTGGACTCATATATCAATCACATGATCATACCATCATCATCATCCTCATCATCACCAATCTCTTGTGGACAGTACGTCATTAGTCAAGCAAACCCTAGTCTTACTCCATCAACATGGGATTCCTAGACATGGGTACGTAATAAATACCTATATAGAATCTATATATAAGAAGGGAACATAAATAATCACCCACATGTGTTGATAAGTCTTTTCCATATATTATATTTATACTATTTAGTACAAGGATCTGTGATATGTTAGATGAATTACTTTTAATAAATATATTGCA
>VBRH01000554.1:9140-26623 GCA_014578085.1 Cardamine resedifolia | reverse complement strand
AATGTTGCTAGTTCTTCTTCAGGCTGTAGTCGTGTGAGTTGTGAAAAACATATAAAAGTTCGTCTTCATACACATTAATTAATGAACACATACAAACACACATAGATGTATGTAAACACGTATATGTGGAGGATGTACGATCTCTCTCTCGTCACCTACGTACACATGTGTTTGTATATGGTCAGTTTGTTTTGCCTCTGTATCGGAAATTACTGTCTTCTTCATCTTTGTTTTTGTCGCTTATTGCTTCTCTCTCTCGATGATATTTTGTGGGGTCAAAATATGGACTGTCACAATTCAATGCAAGTTTCATGTACAATATCATTGGTCAACTATGAGATTCTTTTTTATATCATTTTAAAAATGTTTGGCAGAAAAAAAAGCAATTTTTATCTTTAAAATCTTGCTTCGTTATTAAAAGATATTATGATAATTTGTCAACATCATGTTAGAAAAAAAAAAATTCCTTCGTATATAAACAACAAGAGAAATTTCTTGAAATACCACCAAAATAAGTTTTTAAATGCTATAAACAATCCCATTAAAAAGGAGCTGAGATCTTTCAATTATTTAACTTCATTTGGATTCTGAGATCAACAACACATGAAAACATGGATAGAAGACAGATCGAAGTTTCAGAATTTCTAGCCTGAAGGAGACGAGGACAGCCTAAATCTTTTTGATAATCGGGAGATTCATCAATGGAAAGATAAGAGAGGTTCTAGGCTGTGACTCTGTGACGTCCTTTTGCTATTCTCCGAGCTATGACTCTTCGACCACCTTTAGTTGCCTTTCTGTTCATATTCAAACATTCACTAGCCGTATGAGTAAACAGTTTTGGCACTCAAAACACCATGTACAAATGTAGAATCTTGTTCTTACTTTCTATTACTGCTAAGAATTGCTCTAACTTGAGAAGTTAAAGAGTTTCAGAACTTCTATCATTTGGGGGGAAGTTTGATTTACTAAATTTTCTAAGGAATTAAAGTGAGAATCAATTCTTGTACTAAGATAAAGAAGTTTAACAAGAAGAGACATACCGAGCAAAGAAACCATGATTGCGTTTACGCCTTATAGTGCTTGGTTGGAATGTCCTCTTAGGAAATAGAAGTAATGGCTCACTTGAAGGATCGACTACATCACCAAATACAAAAATATTAGAGACCCACCACAGAGCAGCAAAATGTATTAAGCAACTTTGCAGAGACTAAAGCCCAACGAACAATAGATTAAAGGCTGGACTATTTTCTCGATTCTAGACACATAACATTGTTGCACTTTCAAGCACAACATAGCGACCTGACCCATAAGAGAAATATTTGTTTTTATTAGAGTGACACACGCACTCTCCATGATCCCCAATTCAAGAACCAGAACATCACAGCAAATGACCAGTAACGCTATTGATAATCGACCTAAAATTAAAAAAATTCAACCTTGTTTCGATTGTGTAAGCACATGAGCAAGCAAGAACAGTTTCTGATTCCAAGGATCAAACATTGTCACAATCCAAAACATTACACTTATCACCACTTGATTACTCTACTTCCTACATTTCGTTATTGCATTCCCAATAAATCATATTCATACGCCACAAAATCCAGCTCCAGGAGAGTAAGAACAAATTACCAATCTAGCTACTTACAGATGCAATCAAAGAGGGTTAGAGAGTAAAGTACCTTCTGGTAAGAAGAATTCGAGTGAAGGAAGACCAGAGGGGTAAAGAAAACCACGTTCGTTGAGCTCCTGGAGCGAAACAGTGTCGTTTGGGGGGCGCGAAATGAGTGAGCTCTGTAGATTCGACAACGACGGGAAAAAATACGGCGGGACTTCTTGTTGTCCCTGAGGAGCTATCTGCTGAAACGATCTGAGATTGTTCTGCACAAGATTCGTCGTCGGCTTCGATAGATACCGATTCATCAACGAAGCTCCTGACCTGATTAGGGTTTTGGCCGCCATTTCTTCTCCCTTCTCCGAGATTGCAATAGCTTCCGCAGTTCTTCTCTATTCGAAAATGTACGAGAAGACGAGGATACATGGGCCTTGGGTCACAGGCCCAATTTTATTTAAACAAACTTACAAAACAAATCGATCAAGCGGTGCATTTTCGTAATTTACCAAGATCTTATAAGGACAAAACTGGCATTTTCATTTTCATGTAACAGAACAAGCATGAACAAGAGTGTCATCTTCAAAATCTACAGTGTTCATGGTCTCTAACATCGTGTAGATCATCTGGCTCGACGGGTGAGACCAATCAGCGACACCGAATGAATGAGCTCGGTTAGTGATAACGATCCAGCTCAATGCTGGTTCTTTCATAACCCCTAGATCTCTCATCAGCTCTCTAACTTCCTCAGCTGAAGAATTGACTCCTGATTCGTTGTAAATGTTGTGTAGCAATACGTACGAGCCAGAGGCCTCGGGTTCGAGTTCCATCAATCTCTCTGCAATGCGTCTGCCAATTACGCTGTCTTTGTAAACCCTGCAAGAGCTCAGTAATGCTCTCCACATCACTGGATGTTCTTGAAACCCAGAGCTCAAAATCAGGTTCTCTGCATCTGATAATCTTCCCGTGCGACCTAAAAGATCAATGAGGCAAGTGAAATGTTTCTCGTTTGGGTTAATCCCGTAGTCTTTCTTCATGTTTTGGAAATAGTTTAGTCCTTGCGTGACTAATCCTCCGTGGCAACAAGCTATCAGAACACCTAGTAACGTCTGCTGGTTGGGTTTGAATCCGCGGGTTTTCATTGATTTAAAGATGTTTAAGGCTTCGTTAGCAAAACCGTGTTGCGCAAGGCTTGAGATCATAGCTGAGTATGTTGCAACGTCTGGGTTTTGGACCTCGATAAATATTTTATTAGCAAGCGGCATGTTACCTGATTTTGCATACGTAGAGATGGTTGAGGTCTTAACGCTGGTGAAAGCATCGACTCCACTCTTTATGGCGTAACCCTGAATCTGCTCTCCTGAACTTAATGCAGCAAAATCAGCACAAGCACTCATCATAAGCGAAACTGTATACTCTTCCGGTCTTATATGGGATGAAAAAAGTTGGCGGAACAGATCAAATGCGGTTTCAAGCTGCTCGTTTTGGACATGGCAATCAATCATGGATGTCCATGAGGCGATATCTTGCTTTGATGTTGAAGCAAAGCATCGCATTCCGTCTTCAGTTGAACCCATTAATGCATACAGCTCGATTAGAGCGCTTCCAATGAACTCATCAGACTGAAAATTGTTCTTACATATGAGGGCGTGGATCTGCTTTCCATATTCCAATGCTTTCGCCGCACTACAAGCTTTGAGCACAGCTGAAAATGTCGATGGCGAGGGTTCCAAGCCCTGTCTTTGCAGATCCATGAAAAGCTTAAAGGCTTCACTAGAAGCTTCGTCGGTTATGTCATTCATTTGGAGAAACCCAGAAATCATTGCGTTATACGTAACAACATTCTTGGCAGGCATAAAACTAAAAAACTTTCTTGACTCTTTCAAACTTCCGTTTTTTGCATACATGTCAAGCAAAGCAGTACCGACCACTATATCAAATTCCATTCCTAATTTTGCTGCATAACAGTGAATGGCCATACCTTTTTCTGTCAATCCATCGTTCAGGTTTACACAGCAAGCCTTTAGCACACTTCCCAGAGCATAAGAAGTCAACTTTAGGCCATCTCTATGCATTTTAGCCAACAGATTAAGTGTTTCTTCCGCTGCACCAATCCGAACATAACCGGAAATCATAGAATTCCATGAAACTTGATCCTTTTCATTGGATCGATCGAATAAGGACATTGCTTGGTCAAGCTTTCCACACTTACAATACATGTCGATCAACAGGTTAATAAAAAAAACTTGCTGAGACAGACCATTCACAACAGCCAACCCGTGCAACAATTTGCCTAAATCAAGATCACACCTTTCTCCACAAAAGCCCAATGCACCAGCATACGTGAACTTATCAAGCTTCAAATTAGCATCCCTAGCTTCAACAAATAATTCCATGGCCTGATCATGAAATCCCATCTGGGTGTATCCAGAAATCAAAGAATTAAATGAAATAATGTTTTGTTCAGGCATTCTGTCGAACAACTGGCGTGCAAAACCCAACTCCCGACACTTGCAATACATATTCAGAAGATTGTTGAGCAGGTATAGACATGGGTTGAAGGATGACTTGATCATGTGACCATGGGCGAGTTTTCCCAGAACCGCGGAGCCTGATTTCGCGGCTGTCTGAACAAGTTTCGTGTAAGCTGCGGAATCTAAAGCTGTGTTCTTTGGTTGGCATAACGAAGACAAAAATCTGTAACCCAATCCAACTTGTTTTGTGAAGAAAATGACGAGAGGAATTTGAGCAGTGTTGTTGACCGAAGCCTTTACTCGGAACTGCAACAACATGTTCTCCCATCACATAACGAAACTAACGGCTTTTGTTTGTCTGCAACACAACTGTCTCCTATTCATACAAAAAAAAAAAACACAACTGTCTCCTAGATACGACGATTTCTCCGTTCTTTTTCCAACTGGGCCTCTATATAGCCTTTAGTTAATTGTTTTGGGCCTCGTGTAAACTTGTTTCGCATATTTTAATGTATTACTTTTTAATTTGCCGTTGAAAAACTATATGTATATTTGACCATCTTTTTGATTAAGAAAACTCCATTAATTTGTTCTTGAAAGAAATGCATTTCTATACATTTTAAGCCAACATTGTCTTTAGAAAATATTCATGTCATGTTCTAAGTATGCGTTCATGAGAGTTAACCAATCTCACATAGACAACTTTGCAATAGAATATTATAATCTACACAGACATTTGTAACACCAAAGAAATGATTTCCTTTAAATTGTGGTCAACGAAAACATAATCTGACGGTGGAAAATCCACGTGTTAGTGTTAGTATTAGTATACCGGAGCCGGATCACACCGTCCAACTTTAGAAAAGGTAAATAGGCGGCGAAGTGGATCCCAACTAAAATTGGGCTTTCATGTGGGGCCCAGTATCTTATTGTCCAGCCAATGTCTCAATGAAAATTCCCACATGGGACCCATAATCTCTTTACCGTCTACCAATGCAATAAGTATATCATAATTTCTTTGGTTATGTAGCATTACTGAATTTTTTAACCTGAAAATTACATTTCTCGACAATCTAGATTTTTTTGTTTCCAGTGAATTAAGAATGGTAATACTCCGATTCAAATATAATAAGTAAATTTTGAATAGTTAATATTTCTATTAGCTAGCTTATATATTTTTGAGGTGAAAAACTACGTCAAAAAGAGTTAATCAGACCTTAACAGTGTTAATAATTAATCCGTAAAGTATCAGTGAAGGTTTGTGGTAAACTTTTTAAAATCAAGTCTTACCGAAAAAATAAGAAATCGAAAAAAGTAGATATTCGTTGGAAAAATAAAAAAAAATTCACTTTTTGGCATATTTCTTTTGTCAAATAGAAGAAGCTCCTATGACCTTAGGAGAAGCAGTCGTCTAAGCACCTCTGCATCATAGCTCGTGTTTCCTTTGAGATCTCTCTTTTCTCTGTTTTCACCATTCTCTTCTTCATTCCTCACTCTAATCTGTGCATCGTCGAGCGAGAATGGGTAATTTATATATACATCTCTTTTCTCCTTCTCTGCTCATAAATGTTCCTGATCTCATCGATCCGTTTCGATCTGATCAGTTTTCAATTTGACCAAGCGTTATTCGTTTTCGATTTCTTTGTAAGTTGTGTGATTTGGGTTGTGATCTATCTGTTGTAAATTTTGGATAGTCTCTTTTGCTCCTAAGATGGTTGGTGATTGGTTCTTCTGTGTTCCTTTTGGTAGCAGTTGATGAGTGTGAAAGATGATTTCATGGTTAGATTTGCTTAATTTCTGGGCAAATTCGTGGAGTTTTTTGAAAAATCTGAAACGTTGCTAGGTTTTTAGTGGATTTACAGTTATTTAAGTGCTGGGAAAATGCGATGAATCAATAGCAAATCCAATATCGAAATAAGGATTTTGGGTTTATTGGAGACCTTATGCGAGGAGTGAGGTAGTAAAAAAGCTTAGATTTGAAGATGTTATTGAATAGCAAAACTGAATTTCAGATCCAGTTGTTAACATGCGGGAAGATCTTGCTTCGTTCAGAGACACTTTGGGTTTACTTGTAATCATAGTGCTAATTTCATGTCTTTCTTTATTGCTTGGAAATTGTAGATGCCGCTTGCTCTACCCAGCTTATCGATGGAGATGGTGTCTTTAATGTTTCTGGCGTTGATCATTTCATCAAGGAGGTTAAATTGGAAGAATGTGGTCTTTCATATGCGGTTGTCTCCATTATGGGTCCACAAAGTAGTGGTAGGTATCAATTCCGTGAATGTAAAGTTTTTTTTTGTAAAATTTGCTTCTTTTGTTTGTATATGGGCTGATTTCATGTCATTCTGGTGGAATTTGCAGGGAAGAGTACGCTCTTGAATCATTTGTTTGGAACAAACTTTAGGGAAATGGATGCATTTAGAGGAAGGTATGCTTTCTTCTCTGTGTACTTCGTCGGAAGAATACTTTAGCTTCTAACTGAAGATCTTTTAACCGCTGATTTTTTTTTTTCAGGTCTCAGACGACTAAGGGAATTTGGATTGCTAGATGCGCTGGTATTGAGCCTTGCACTGTTGTGATGGATCTAGAGGGTACGGATGGGAGAGAGCGTGGTGAGGTGTGTACCTTGATCCTTTTCATATTCGGTTCTTTTAATATTTTTCATATTCAGTTAGTGTGCCTTACTTTTAGCTCTTGCACTTATTGAGTGACTGTTGAAATTTGAATTGTACTGACTAGAGTCTTAACTTCGTTTCATGCAATGTGTAAATTTTAAGGAACTCACACAAAGAAATTGCTGCTTAAAAAGAATGTGTCAGTGCAGAATGCTTACTTACGCAGTTTTCTTGTATATGGCTGTTAGGATGATACTGCTTTCGAGAAACAAAGTGCTCTTTTTGCACTTGCCGTCTCAGACATAGTTCTTATAAACATGTAAGTGGTGTTCTGTACTTTATTTTCTTTGTTATTAATAAATAACAGGACGTCTCTTGCTATCTTTGTCTTATATTGTACTGTTTCTTGGATTTGTCATGCAGGTGGTGTCATGATATTGGTAGGGAACAAGCAGCAAATAAACCTCTTTTAAAGACTGTGTTCCAGGTATGTGCCTCTATCTTCTTTTTTTGATGAGTTATCTCTGATCCAAAGTCTCAACACTATTTGCTTTTCTACATGCGATCAGGTTATGATGCGGTTGTTTAGTCCGCGGAAGACGACCTTGATGTTTGTCATAAGAGATAAAACACGAGTATGCATTTTGGGTTTTCTTTTGTTCATCGCTCTGTTTTTCTGGATTATAAGTTGTAGATGTTTCTAATTCCTGAATAATTGCAGACGCCACTGGAAAACCTAGAACCAGTGCTGAGGGAAGATATTCAAAAGGTATAAGGCGACACAGTCTTAGCTTTATGTGCTTTGACTAAGAGTGCAATCCCTAATATTTTGTCCATAAATGCAGATATGGGATTCTGTCCCCAAGCCTCAGGCACACAAAGAAACTCCACTTAGTGATTTCTTCAATGTACGTCTGCTTGACATTGGATAAGAACTTAGTATCACTCTTCTTTTGTTAGGATCAAGAAATGGAGTTGTTTCTTGTGGAACAGGTTGAAGTAGTTGCTCTCTCTAGTTATGAAGAAAAGGAAGAGCAATTCAAAGAGCAGGTTCTTTCACAATTAGCTTTACATTTTGGAGAAAATCCAGGGTCACCTTATGTGATATTGCTCAACAGATGGTTTTTTGGTGATATTAATGTTTTCCCTATAACTTTTTTTGTGTAAATGAAAGGTCTATAATTTGAGACAACGGTTCTTCCAATCTGTCGCACCTGGCGGGCTTGCTGGTGATCGACGAGGAGTCATCCCTGCCAACGCGTTTGCTTTTAGTGCAAAACAGATGTGGCAAGTCATCAAAGACAACAAAGACTTGGATCTTCCAGCACACAAGGTAATTTTGCTTGCTTTTAAGGCTCTCTCCCGTTACCTGTACATCATTTTTCCTTTTGGTCTTGTTATTTATGTATTACCTATACGCAGGTCATGGTAGCAACTGTGCGATGTGAGGAAATTGCCAATGAAAAATTCTCTAGTTTTATCGCGAACGAGGTGAATTTGCTAATACTGATTTATGTTTTGTCCTTTTTAATGGCTCTTTCGTGAATATTCATATCTAAACTTTCGTATAGAATTGGCGTGAGTTGGAAGAGGCTGTACAGTCTGGTCCTGTTTCCGGATTTGGAAGAAAGCTGAGCTCAATTCTCCAGTCTTGCTTATCAGAGTAAGAATATCGTGCTGAGTTGTTCTGTACAGTTTTTTCCTGTTTTCTGACTTTATTGAACTATAGGTTTTTATGCATATATATGATCTCAGCAGGGTAGGAGTTCCCTTTTCACGTGTTTCCTGATTTTTTTCATAGGTATGACACAGAAGCGACATACTTTGAAGAAGGTGTAAGATCATCCAAGAGACAACAGCTGCAAGAAAAGTTATTGCAAGTAATGCACATACTCTTAACTTATGACTGTTATACTTGTGTTTTTGCTGCAATCATGCGTTGCCTGGAAACATTCAGAGACTTCCATCGTTGTAAAAAAAAAGCAGATACCAACTTGTTCAACCAACTTGTAGTAGGCACTCATTTTCTTATTGTCCTATCCAGCTTGTTCAACCAACTTTCCAAGACGTGCTTGGACATTTGAGATCTGGAGCACTTGAAGACTTCAAGAATGCTTTTGAGAAGGCCTTGAATGCTGGAGAAGGGTTTTCATCCTCTGCGGACTCCTGCGCTCAGTCATGCATATCTAAGTTTGATAAAGGATGTGAAGGTATAGCTTATTGTTGATGTTACTGCCAAAAATATTGTGATATAGGATAGCATGTTGGAACCTGAAGATTATAATATGAAAGAAGCATTAAAAGATATCCGACTTCAATGGGGATTACAAAGGAAATGTTTTGTTGCAGAGGCTGTTATTGAACAAGCAAAATGGGATACATCTAAAACTCGGGAAAAGCTTCAGCGTGATATTGAAGCCCATATCTCTTCTGTCCGTACTGCAAAGTTGTCTGAACTGACTACTCTGTATGAGGTAACTAGAATTCTCAAGCAGCAAAAAGCCATACATATTGGTCTAGATTATCTACCCCCATACAGGTGTAAACTCCTATCTGGACCTTCCTAATAGATAATCATCATTGCAGTCAAAACTAAATGTAGCGTTATCCGGACCGGTGGAAGCTCTTCTGGATGGGGCTAATGATGAAACATGGCCAGCAATAAGAAAGCTACTAAGAAGGGAAGGAGAATTGGCTGTCTATGGTCTCTCCAACGCCATATCTGGTTTTGAGATGGACGAAGAAACACGGAATAAAATGCTCACTGACCTTGAGAACTATGCACGAGGTATTGTTGAAACCAAGGCAAAGGAAGAGGCTGGAAGAGCGTTGATGCGCATGAAGGATAGGTGTCACCATTTTACTAGTCTTTCCTCATTTCCTTGTCCGATTACTTCCATGTTTTACACTGCTTTCTGATTAAACAAACTTCTATCCAGATTTGCTACAATCTTCAGCCATGATTCTGATTCAATGCCACGTGTCTGGACTGGAAAGGAGGACATCAGAGCAATCACAAAAATGGCTCGTTCTGCAGTAAGAAACCTAGCAATATCTCAGCACCTATTCTTTGCCTTTATCCCAAATTTCTCAAGATTTTGATGTCAGCCTTGTTCTCTTTTTCTAGTCCTTGAAGCTGCTGTCTGTTATGGCTGTTATACGCTTGGAAGATGAACTCGACAATATTGAAAAGACACTGACTCTCGCTCTGGTTAATTCTACGAGCAACAATGCTACTAGCAAGAGCATCAGCACAATTGATTCACTCGCCTCAAGCACCTGGGAGCAGGTGACTAAAACCTCACTCACCGTATCTAATGAAAACACAGAAGGTGTCATATTTACTGCTCATGCCTCTGAGATATAAAAGATACCTATTGTTACCTTCTTATTATCAGGTTGCAGCAGAAAAAACACTGATCACGCCTGTACAGTGTAAATCACTGTGGAGGCAATTCAAGAACGAGACAGAATATACCGTTACACAGGCAATTTCTGCACAGGTATTCTTTGCAATCCCTACTTTCAAACATATGTTCGGTTTTCTCATTCACACGAGCTGATGTTAAAATTTGCAGTGCTATAAAGAGTTTTAAAATATATGTTTTTTGGTCATGTTGTTTCGACCTTCTTATCTACTTTCTCATTTGGTGGTTCCTAAGCTAACAGCCAGCAAAATTTTAGAGGTTTGAATCTGAACAAAGTCACATTGAATTTCAGGAAGCTAACCGACGGAATAACAACTGGCTGCCACCTCCTTGGGCAATCCTTGCCTTGGTTGTTCTTGGATTCAATGAATTTATGACTCTCTTAAGGTACTCTTGCCAATTCTCTTGAACTGCCTCAGCTTTTTCGTATAAACAAGATTTCCTACTCACGTTGGCTTTTCTTGCCTGCATCTGTCGTGGCAGAAATCCTCTATGGCTCGGTGTTCTTTTTGTCGGATACCTTGTTTCCAAAGCCTTGTGGGTGCAATTAAATATTTCAGGGGAATTCCGCAACGGAGCGGTATGAGCAAGTTTCCCACCATCCTTATTTCCACTTTCGTCCCTGTTCTTCATTTGATCTCAGTTATAATCTCTCTGAAATGTCAATATTTAATCTGTGATCAACAACAGCTACCTGGACTTCTCTCCTTGTCAACCAAATTCATTCCAACGGTCATGAACCTCCTTAGAAAGCTCGCAGAAGAAGGACAAGCACCATCCACAAATAGCAACCAATCAATGAACTCCTCAGCTCAATCCGAGGTTACAACCAATGGAGAAAGCAGCAGCAGCAGCTCTGGTTCATCTCCAGCAAAAACCGTACCCATTGATACGAGTGGATAGAAGGAAGAACTATACAAGCTTAAGCTGTTGTGCAAGCCTACGAACCTAGAAACTTAAAATTCGTTACCCTTTTAAAAAGGTAGCTCTCATTTTTGGTGTTGATCAGAGGGATTCGCCAAGAGCCATACGTTTTATGTCTCCAAAGGCATTGGTTCCTCTTGAAGGTGTCAAAATGGTCTTGTATGTTCCTAGACTAAATATTCCGATGCAGACAAATATATATACTCATGATTTGTTTGCGAGTTATGTAGTGATGTGGTTTATTGTATCTGATGAAAGAATGCTCCTTGAAGAAAAAACGATTTTTTGGTTATGTGAAATTCAGATTGGTTTTGTTGATTAGAGAGAATTTGATTAAGGTTCTCATTTACCATTGATTAAGGTTCTCATTTACCATTGATTAAGGTTCTCATTTACCATTGATTAAGGTTCTCATTTCTATGGTAATGTAAGTTTACATCACTCTATTCAAAAGGTTTCTCCGATCAGATTTTGTGACGTATTTCGATAATCATGTCAGCATAAAATTTTGGGTCATTGTAAAAGTAAAATGGGCCTTAGGTAATTGAAGAAGTGAAAACCTGAGTTGCAAAATCAGAGCTTGACCCAAGAACACAGAAAGTTCCAGTCTTTTTTCTTTCTTTTTTTTTCTTTCCTAAAGAGAAAAAAAGTTTCATTCTTGGGACGAAATATTATTGGTGAGCAGATTCCTTGATTGCAATAGTAACAATAACCCCAGAAAAACCCTAAACCCTTAAGCCTCTCTTTCTCTGAGCAATTGCAAGCGGAAATGTACCGAGTGTTGTCCAAGTTATCTTCTTCAGTTGGGTACGTTTCGTTCTTTCATTCATTGAGCTTATTCATAACTTGTAATATATGCTCGATCAATTTTCACTGATATAGCTTCTTCTTCTTCTTCATTCTGGGTTTGATTGTCTTGCAGCTCGTCTGCTTCCAGGAAACTGGTGAGTCTCGTGAACTCTCTTGATCTTCTTTGCGAGCTTGATTGCATTTCGTTTATGGGCATTCTTGTTTGTAACCGAGAAAGTACTAGAAATGTGTCAAATTACAAGTACTGATAGTTGCATCAGTGATGCAATGAAACAAAAATTAGGGATTTCATCAAAAAGTTTCCACCTTGAGCTTCTAAATTTGCAGGATTTTCTCTTGTTTAATCGGTTTCAACTAATGTAGAATATCCTCTAGCTCCCCAATGATTAGCTTCAATTATATGAACCTATATGAAGTTATTTCACTCCGGTTTTAATTTTCTTTTGGTGCTATATATTACCATTAAGGTTTCTGGGCGGATTATAAGCAGTAGAAACTATGCGGCCAAGGATATCAGTTTCGGGGTTGGAGCTCGTGCAGCTATGTTGCAGGGTGTATCCGAGGTTGCAGAAGCTGTGAAAGTCACAATGGGGCCAAAGGTATGTGTTTTTTGTCCTCATAAGGTTTACATCAATGTAGAGTTTCTTGTTTTAGAAACAGTCGTTCATATTCATAATTCTGTGGTGTTAGGGAAGAAATGTGATAATTGAGAACAGTTACGGTGGACCAAAGATCACAAAGGATGGTGTCACTGTGGCAAAAAGCATATCATTTCAAGCAAAAGCTAAGAATATGGGTGCGGAGCTCGTGAAACAGGTTGCTAATGCCACTAACAAGGTTGCTGGAGATGGTAATATTCCCTCTTTGAGTTAAAAATCTTGGATGAGTTTTTAATGGAAACACGCTGCAGAGATAATATATTGTAATCTTAATTTCTGTTTGCTTCCTTTGGTTATATAGGTACCACTTGTGCCACTGTTTTGACTCAGGCGATACTCACCGAAGGTTGCAAGTCAGTGGCTGCTGGTGTAAATGTGATGGATTTGCGTAGTGGTATAAATATGGCAATTGCTGCAGTTGTCTCTGATTTGAAAAGCAGAGCTGTTATGATTAGCACCCCAGAGGAGATCACACAGGTGAATTTAGTAACAGATTCATTAAGTCAGGATTTGTGGATGCTATACTAAAAGTTGATCTGCTACTGCTATTGCATATATTCCTTTGATAGGTTGCCACAATATCTGCAAATGGGGAGCGTGAAATTGGGGAACTAATTGCAAGAGCCATGGAGAAAGTTGGAAAGGAAGGGGTTATCACTGTTGCTGTAAGCTTACTTTTCTTCTCATGCTTTGTTATTAGATTACTTGATGATTGCCTGATCGCTATATTCTCCTTCAAATACCCAGGACGGGAACACTTTAGAGAACGAGCTGGAAGTAGTGGAAGGAATGAAGCTAGCCAGAGGTTACATTTCTCCTTACTTTATCACGGATCAGAAGACCCAGAAATGCGTGAGTGAAATCTATCGTGTTTGGTATGGTGTGAAGAAGGAAAGAAAGGGTATTGAAAACTAATGATGTGTGTCTTTCAGGAGCTTGATAATCCCATCATCCTCATTCATGAGAAGAAGGTTTCAGACATGAACTCGTTGTTGAAAGTTCTAGAAGCGGCTGTGCAGGTAAACCCTTCCCCATCTATAACACTATGTTCTGAAGTTCGGTTTGTATAACTTGGCTATAAGAAAAATCACTAACTTCTTTCTCTTATTGATTGTGGCTGTGCAGAGCAGCAGACCGCTTCTTATTGTAGCAGAAGATGTTGAGAGTGATGCACTAGCTATGCTTATTCTCAATAAACATCATGCAGGGCTTAAGGTATGCGCTATCAAGGCTCCGGGTTTCGGTGACAACAGGAAAGCAAGCTTGGATGATCTTGCAGTTTTTACTGGTGCAGAGGTAGAAATTTCTCAGAAACAACATGTGGTTAGGTTTGTGTCACGTTTTCATTTTCTAACTCACTAGTTTATGCACAGGTTATCTCTGAGGAGCGCGGGTTATCTCTAGACAAAATTCGCCCTGAATTGCTTGGAACTGCAAAGAAGGTAAAGAGGAGAAAATCATATCTGGTTTCTGTTTTTTCGTTTGTGTGATTCAAATCTGATACAAATTCTTTGAATAAGGTCACCATCTCCCGTGATGACACTCTTATTCTACATGGTGGTGGCGACAAGAAGCTGATCGAAGAAAGATGTGAGGAGGTATGTGATTGATTTCTTACAATATCTCTATCATGAATCTTGCTCATCAAAATGCACTATACAGTAGAAGCAATCCTTGTTTATTCTCATGCTCTTCAGTTAAGGGCAGCCAATGAAAAGAGCACTTCCACTTTTGATAAAGAGAAAACGCAAGAACGACTCTCAAAATTATCAGGTGGTGTTGCAGTCTTCAAGGTTAGTCAGTCACCAATCAATCAGTCTTTCTAATCTCTTGCATGCCAAAAGTAGCTGATGTGTGTCTGGTTCTTATATAGGTGGGAGGACAAAGTGAAGCTGAAGTTGGAGAAAGAAAAGACAGAGTCACTGATGCTTTAAATGCTACAAGAGCAGCTGTAGAAGAAGGAATCATACCGGGTAAGTAAATAATATTTGTGTGTTCTCTCTTTTCCGTCTGATTATTTCATCATGTTGTTTTTTTAACTGGGGAAATTTTGAATAGGTGGTGGTGTGGCTCTATTATATGCTACAAAGGCTTTAGACAACCTTCAAACTCAAAACGAGGATCAAAGAAGAGGTGTTCAGATTGTTCAGAATGCTCTCAAGGTTTAATCTCTAACTTCTTCTTCATGAAGGCTTTTCGTTCATGTGTGAAATTGTAAACCGTGACAAGAAGTTATGAATCTTGTGTAGGCTCCTGCATTTACAATAGCTGAAAATGCTGGTTACGATGGTTCTTTAGTGGTTGGGAAGTTATTAGAGCAAGACGATTGCAATTTCGGTTTCGATGCTGCCAAAGGTTAGAGATACTTTTAGTGTCTTTGAGAACATCTCATAACGCAAACATGATCAATCTCTGAAGTTGTTTGCCGTTTTTTCGTTTCGTGTTGCGGTAGGTTCATATGTAGATATGGTGAAAGCTGGAATCATAGACCCGGTCAAGGTTATCAAAACCGCCTTAACCGATGCTGCTAGGTAATTAAAGACTGTCCTATGGACTCGAACCATTGGGTACTTACTTTCGTGGAACTAAACTAACTCATTATATCATGTCATGTGTGTTGAAAACGCAGCGTTTCTTTGCTGTTGACAACAACAGAGGCCTCAGTGCTTGTGAGCGAAGACGAGAAAACTCCAAACCATGTCCCTGATATGGCTGGCATGGGCATGTGATTTTGTGAACCACCTCTACTAAACACATTCAAATCTTTCTCTTTGACTAAGTTAGAAACTTTTTTTTTCCGATTTTTAAATTTGTGCGTCTGATTCTATAATATTTGTTGGAGAGAAATTTAATGAATTTTGTGGAATACAAAATTGTGTAACCCGTGTATTACCATTTACGAATTATCAGCCTAAGTAATGTTATTACAAATCTCAGCTCAGACTCAGAGACTTGATATAACAACGCAAAAGAGAAATCAAAATAAATTATTATTTACCCAAAAGATATCTCATCGAAATTATTAATCAGAACCCTCCGTCTGCATTAAAGGAAAACGCCATGATTTATACAACTAAACAAAGTTATTGGTCTACACTTTACACCGTCTTTCCGACCATCGGAATTCTTACAGACTAAGTTTTGCTCTTTGTTGGGCTCAAGTTCGGACGAGATTTAGATTTATGTTTCAGAAAACGAAAAAAAAAAGGAGAAAGTCGAACCCAGAAATCGATCTGGAAAATTTTACAAAAAAAATTTGGACCATTTCTCGATTTGTGCGTGTCATCCTTGCGCAGGGGCCATGCTAATCTTCTCTGTATCGTTCCAATTTTATCGGATGTCCCCGAAGGGACAATCACCTTCTTCGATCCAACGCTATATAAACCACAGTTTTCTTCTATTCTACAGTCGATGTGGGACAAATCCTATTAATTCTACTATAAATGGGCCTGTTTTCTTTCATATTCTTTATGGGCCTAAGTTATTATTTCGCACATATATGGGCTATTTTCGTATTTTAAGAAATGAAACTATTTTATTCAACCGAATTCTTAAAAGATTTCCATGCCTTTCACGTCTAAATCCTAGGAGAAATAATGTGAGGAGTTTACAAAATAAATCCGAACGAGATAAAGAGAAAGTAAAATCTATCGAAATGGATCAATAAAGAGAATTTGTTGAGCCCCTAGAAAAGTGATTCTTCAATCAAGAAAAAAAAATATCCAAAAGACAAAAGAAGGCTACGTTTCAACAAAAAATATGAACTAAGAAGAAATGATGAATTGAGCGGAAGGCAAATCGAGTTTCCGTTGTTCAACGAAAGCTTCATGAGGCTCGAACTCGTGTCTGTCGCTAGAAACCTCTTCCACAGGCTTAACGTCTTCACATTCATCAATGAAACCAGCCTTCATATTCACTGTCGTTGATGTATCTTGAAGGTTAAGACACCACATATCATCTTGTAACCCATTGAAATTATTATTACCGGAAGAACAATATTGTTGTTGTTGTTGATTTGGTTCTTCAACATGATGAAGAGGGTAATTGTAAGGAATCGAATTGTTGTTGTTTAGATCACAAGAACTCGAAAAACTCGAAAGATCATCAGGTTCTTGCATCTGGATATGCGGTTCTTGATGATGTTGATGATGATGAGCACGGTCACGGAACAAAGCCAATTGCTGAAGAACCATCTCTAATTCGTTTCTGGTGTACTCGATCTGGTACTGAAGCTTTTTTATAATGCCATAGCATCCATCAATGGGATCATTGGCACGAGCATCAGACTGAAACATGATTGAATGCATAGCTGCGTCTTTCTCAGGAGGGGTAAGAGATTTGATGATCTTGGTGATGTTGCTGACTCCAAAGAGCTTATGTGCGTTGAGGAATTGGCGGTGACGATCGTGAGGGAAATAAGGAGCAAGAAGACAATCAGGAGCACATTTCCTCCGTTGGTATTTGCAAGCGGCACAGGCTTGGTTAGTGCTGTTGTTATTGTTGCTGCTAGAAGGTTTTAATGGAGGTGGTTTGGGATGTAAAGGGAAGACAGAAGAAGGTTTGCCTGAAGGCATTGTAATGTTTTGACGGGTAAGGCGAGTTCGGTTCCTTAGTTTTCTCCTGGTGGGAAGGAAATGGAGGGGAATGGAGAGAAATGAGGGAGGAGATTAGAAGCTGATATAAGACAGAGAAAATGAGAAAAGAGAGAGAGAAAAGAGATTTTTGACCAATTCAAGTCATGAGGGTAAGTGTCTATATTTAGAAAGTGATAGAAGAAGTGAATATGGTCGTGTCTTCTTTTAATGGTGAAAAATAGAATGGACGACTGGAATTTACTAAAATTTGGCTATGTATAGGTTATGAAGTTACTATGTGTACGGATGTAATACAAGATTAAAAAGTATATGGTTAGATGAGCTTGCGTTACTGTTTTTTTTATCTGTAACCATTTTTTTTTTTTTTTT
>VBRH01000553.1:79233-96347 GCA_014578085.1 Cardamine resedifolia | reverse complement strand
TTTTTTTTTTTTTTTTTGCCATCTTTATTTATTGATGTTTCACAAAACCATGACGGATACATATAAATGACACAAGTAATACTTTTACATCCAATCAAAAGTCACAAATATGTCACTTTAAAAAAAAAACTAAATTAAAACAAAAATGGACTGTCAAAACTCCGGGAACTTCTTTTCGTTCTCCGACTATGTATGTTTTTCCGATGGTTAATAAATACATATTTTTGCGGAAACAAAAAAAACTCAAAACTGCATAGAAAGAAAAAGGAGCAAATTTAGGTACATGTGGCAAATTTATCCACGTGGCAAATTTTAGGTACATGTGGCAAAAAAAATTCCACAAAAGTTTAATTAACGGCTGAGATCTATCATAAGGCGCGTGTCAGGAGCGCGGGAAAGTGTGGAACTCGTGAGACCACAGGTGGAGAGCCTGAGTGCAACTCACGACACCTTTCACCCACTAAAAACACGCCACGTAATCTCTAACCACTTTTTGTTCTCTCCTGTAAAGAACTGGAAACCTCCCACAACAAGGAATAGCCTTTAAGGATTTATATTATCGTAAATCGCTTAAGGCACAAGTCAAAGTTCATTGATTCGAAGATGGAAGTTTCCGGCGTCGTTCTCCGACAAATTCCGTGTGTTTCAGGTTCCGTTGCCGATGGTCGTTACTCCGGTTACCGATCGGTATCCGAATTTTCCGGTTATACGAGGATGGTAGGGTTTCGAAACCGGAAATTTCGAGGGATCATGTGCAATAACGAGTTTGCAGATAAAGGGCATGCGAATTACTATTTTGAGCCGACGAGATGTGGCGGCGAGGAGAAGGAGAAGAAGGCGATGAAGAAGAAGGCAAAGGTTCTTAAAAGTCTTTCTAAGAATTTGAACATGTTCTCAAGCATAGGGTTTGGTCTTGATCTAGAGTCCGGTTTAGTTGGTGAGATTCAAACCAAGACGATCTCGGTAAGTATTGTTTTTCTCTTTTCCCGGTTTGGAATCAATTTCGTTGATTGATTTGTTAAAGTGAATTTTGATTGGTTTATGAATTTTGCAGGAAGCAACAGAGATATTGGTTAAGCAGCTAGAGCAGTTGAAAGCAGAGGAGAAACTATTGAAGAAACAAAGGAAAGAAGAAAAGGCAAAAGCTAAAGCTATGAAGAAGATGACTGACATGGACTCTGAATCATCTTCTTCTTCTTCTGAATCAAGTGATAGTGATTGTGACAAAGGCAAAGTTGTTGACATGAGCTCTTTTAGAAACAAGGCTAAACCAATTCTTGAGCCATTACAACAAGAAACCACAGTAGCAACTCTTCCCAGAATCCAAGAAGATGTTAGTTCTTGCAAGAACACTGGCGAAGCATTGCAGCTTGCTCTGCTTCAATCAGCTGCTGCATCTGCTGTTTTTCCTTCAGTGGTCAATCCTGGACAGACATTGAAGACAGTAGAAGCGGTTTCAGTGGTTGGATTACCATTGAAGAGAGTAGAAGTGTGTATGGGAGGGAAGTGTAAGAAAGCAGGAGGTGCTGTGTTGTTGGATGAGTTTCAAAGGGCGATGACGGGTTTCGATGGATCTGCTGTGGCTTGCAAGTGCATGGGAAAGTGTCGTGATGGTCCAAACGTTAGAGTCGTGAATGAGACTGATGCTTCTGCGATGACTGATTTAGTTAGGACACCGTCAAAGACCGTTTGTGTAGGAGTTGGATTGCAGGATGTGGAAACTATTGTGACAAGTTTCTTTGATGAAGAATGTAGCAGAGAAGGACTTGATTATGTCTCTGTATGAAAGTTATATAAATTAGTGTGGCGTTTTCTCGTTTTGTAGATATCTTTTTTTCTTATTAATCCTCGACTGTAACATTGATAATAAATCTGCTGCGATAAGACCCTTAAAGATCAACTTAAGGAGAAACCTTTGTAAGATACAAGCCCTATGGATCCATTATCTTGAAGCTACAAAACTACTTAAGATCATTTGTTTGCACTTAACTATTACAAATGATCATTTTACCCCAAAATGTCTGTGTTTATGCAAGCAGCAAGAACACTGATGCGATGTTGCATGTTTTTAGTTTTAGTTTCTGGGGACTTTGGGCCTTGAATGATGTTCTTCAGAATCATCATCGAATCTGTTGCAACGCTTCAAGAATGGTTCTAGAGTTTGCTGCTTCATGGGGCTGTTTCTTGGTTTTGTTGGACTGCTTATCATATGACTAGATGAAACTTCCAAAGCATTCTCTTGTCCATCAAGCATCTGTGTTACAAATTGTTCACAAGTTTAACTTCCAACAGTTAAAACATAATGCGTAAAATTGAAGACAGTTTATCGCGGTGACAATCAGACATCTACTTTTTTCATGAATCACACTGCACTCTCCAGTATTTGAGACTTCAATAGGATTCAGTGATAATGGTCAAAGACATGCTGCAGATAATACTAATAATGGATTTGAATATGCCAACCAAAGAGATGTTCTCTATAAGTGGCTGGACATAGAGAAAGAAAATACCTGTCCTAAATTCTCCAACTTGGTCTGAACAACATCCCTATACAAAGATGAGCAAGATTAGGAGAATTCAGTAGGGAAGAAGATTTAGAGAAATCATTGAACTTTCAAAGGTAAATGTGAATTAGAAAGAACCAGATGATGTCGTCAACAGTATCATTTGCTAGAAGGTAGTGTATGTTAACTGAAGAGACCTGTAGATACAAAGCAAAAGTCATCGAAAGGATATATAAATGCACTGATTAGTGACTGTGATTTGTGACTCCACTGAACTATTGTTCATGACTCACCTGACCGATCCTATGTGCACGATCTTCTGCCTGAATCAGGTCACCCGGAGTCCATGCCAACTCTGCAAAGATAACAGTGCTTGCTGCTGTCAAAGTTATCCCAACACCAGCAGCTCGTATTGACAGCTGCAAATCCATGTAAACAAAAAATTCAAGGACTAGTAAAATTTTCTATAGATTGAAAGGAAAGATTTAACATACGTATAAAGTCGTTTCTTATATTATTTCTCTTTGTGACTTACAAGTTTCACGGCACATAATATCAGTAAATGGTTATTATGACAAATTATGTTGCCTTGGCTAGGGAACTTTGCTTTAAAGATTGGTGAAAATTACTTACCACAGCTGCTTTGATCTCATCCTTATCCTGAAAGTCAGAAACCAAGGCTTGTCTAGAAGAGGCAGGGGTGCTACCATCAATCCGGATGCAGCCCACTTTCTTTTTCTGCAATTTTTTTGTATTTTGTATATCGTATGAGAAAATGAGGCGCTTTTGGAAGCTTTGCTGAGAGTTCAATGCCTTACTTTAAGAAACTGGTGTAATGCCTCAAGCATGGATTGATGATGCGCAAATACCAGAAATTTGCAGCCAGCCTACAACACAATGCTCAAGGAGAAAGCAAAAGAACAGGTATCAGACATGTATGAGAAAGTTTTAAAACAGCTTACTGCAAATAGCTATTACCTCAAGCATAGTTCCCAGGTAATCAAGCACTGCTGGGATTTTGGCTTCAGCAGAATCAGTGTAGATCTGAAATACAAATGAGGAGATGTTACAAGAAACTAGGAAATAACAAGCAGGGTCCAGAGATATAACAGAACATATATTGGCAAGAAAAAGTGCACACAACTAAATCACAAACCCTTTAGTTGTTTGTTGTGAAGAAATAATTTGGGGAAAAAGCAAATGAATACCTTGTTGATAAGGTGCTTCTCCGTAAATTTAAGAGTTTTAATGTCATCGTCCGATACGCAATCCTTAATTTTTGACTTTACCAACCTTAACTGTAAAAGAGAAAAGAAAGACCATTCATTTTCTCAAAAAAACAGTTTCTTCAAGGAAGGTAAATTGCATGGATATTGAAAACTAAACAAAGTTACCTCATGAAACAAAGCATTGATTTGCTTCATGTCCTTGTCAGCTATATCTAGGAAGACCTATTAAAACAATAATGTCAAACAGAATCCTTAACAAGTACCAAAAGATTTCACATTATAAGAGAAAGAGTTACTAACCTGCTGCCTGCGCTTTGGCGGAAGTTCAGACAAGACATCCTTTTTAAGCCTTCGAATCATCACTGTTGCCTTCATCAAATTGTGCAACTCTTCATGATTACTTGCGCCTTGATATGTTCCGAAAAATCCCTGAATTTTGAATAGCAAAATATAATATTTTATGATGCACACTGCACAGTAACTACCCTGCATGACATTCTAGGCAGTTTCTCAATGTGCAATGAACTTACGCCTTTGCAGTATCTGCTACCATATTCATGAACACTTCTATAAACATCTGGGTATAGGGCTTCAAGCTGCCAAGAGTAAAGGACAAAGAAATTTTGAGTTAATCAAATTACATCCAGAGATCTATACGTCTCTCATAAATCCAAATAAAATAAAGAAACACAGCAATAGTAAAATGGAAGGATCACCTGTTTGAATAGCTCTATTGGTCTAGATAAAGCAGGAGTTCCACTTAGAAGTATTGCATATTGAGCTTTCTGAAAAAATTGCATGAGATTTGGATTTTAATAGTATAAAATAACCACAACAATATTACTCGTTGCACCAAAAAACTGATTTTCCATTTCCCTTAGCCGATAACCTAAAACTAGCAAGGTAGGCAAAACGATGAGCGAATGATATATTAATATTACCTTTATAACTGGAAGGGTAGCACTGGTCCTCTTTGCTTGAGCGTTTTTAAGAAAATGTGATTCATCTGCTATAACAACCTGCAAAGGAGTGGTACACAGTGAGCCCCAAATGCTTGAGACAAAACTAAAAAACTCTTATTTGTAAGTTACACAGAATCTATAAATGCCTCTTTCCTCCCCATTCCTTAACTTAACTTCTCCTATTAAGATTCAAGAATCTCAAACTCACATGCTTAATTGGTAACAGACATGATCATTATAAATCAAGGTGTTGGGAAAAATAACCAAAAAATCGGTAGGAAGCAATGTCTAGCTAATCACCTTAAAGTCCAACGCCATTAGAAGTTTGTCCAGCTTAGTAACCACATCATAGGAAACAATATTGAAGACACCATCAAGATGGATTGTGCCTTTTGAATTTGAGGAAACTATACTAAATCCGCACTTGTTTGATCCACCTGGTTGAGGTAAAACTATCTACTAAAAGGATAACTTAGATCAGAGAGAAAATAATATAGAATGGATATATTCTAGCTAAAAGCGTTATACAAGCACTAAACTACGTACAACTATGTCTGATGGAGGTACATGCAGCCATTGGTGAATCATCTGCAAGAAAGCAACATAATGAATCCTCTCAAGTGACACAAACGTCCAAGTGCAATCCAAATATCATGAGCTTACTGTTGCCCAATGTAAACGTAACGAAGATGGTGCAATAATCAGAACTGGCCAAAATTCACGAACACATGTTGTCACAGCAATTGCCTGCACGGACAATGGCCATGTGAGTGAGATCGATGTAAAATAATACAAGCAAAGTGAATCATGACAAGATTCTCCAAAATTAGTTTCTTGCTGGTTTTGCAAAGAGCGATACTTGTTAGGAGATATTTTATGATATATGCGTAACAATGTCAAACAAATCTATTAACAAGTGACAATAGATATTTTCTCCAATAAAAGGAAAATAGGATTCTCAAAAATAAAGAAGTGAAAAGATATACAGAGGGATCTGAAACAGGAAACCACTTGCCTGCAAAGTCTTTCCAAGACCCATTTCATCTGCTAGGAGCACACGCCCTCCATGCTTTAAAATAAACCTTACGGGAAAAGCAGAAACCAAGCATGAGAAGCAGCCAAAAGGCAAACAAGTTGCTACTCAATTACTACATATCGCTGACATACTCTATGCCTTCTCGCTGAAATGGAAGAAGCTTTGGCTCGATATGGCTTGGTATCTTCTCATACAGATCTAGGGAAATTAGAAAGAAAGAAAAAGAGAGAAAGTAAGGCATGAAATTCTTATAAAAGGGGTCTAAAATGAATATTTCTTTAGTTAAAATCAGGTCATTAACGAGTTTGGAGTAATAAACAGGATGCCTGACTTACGCCGTAGATCTGGAACTCTTGAGGAAGAAGCTATTGCACGTTGCACAAGAGGATCTAAGTTCTCTATCTGATAACTCAACAGCACAATTAGATAGCAATGTACGTAAGAGACGCTTGACCTCTAGTTTAAGATGAAACTTGCTGAACCAGGTTTAAAGAATTAAGGTGGCTTACCTCAACTTTAACGCTGGAAATTTCTCGCAAAATGTTTTCTGCCGATGACAATGAAGAATGAGGAAAGGTCCATACCCTGGATTTCAACAAGATAATTAACAACACGTTACATGCCAAGGCTTATTCCTCTGCTTTCTTTACAGATCACAACAAAGCACAATAGAAATACAATAAGACAGCGAGAAACAAATCACACAAATGACTCATTGCATAAGAAAGAGCATAAAAAGGCAAACCTTTCTTTAGCATTCCAAATAGCCTTAGGGATTTTACGCACAGCATCCACCACCACCTGGATAAACATAAATAGCGAGTAAGTGTCGAACACAAAAATCACCAAGCATTTCCACTCAAATACTTCTGACTTGTGATTCGTTACCTGATTATAGGGGAACTTTGCAGCAAGATCTCCACTATAATGAAGTAAAATTTTGACAGAGACCTTTGTCTCAGGTTGCTTAAAGCCCTCATCATTTAGCACAGAGACTAGCCTCACAATTCATACAGTAACCGTGAACAACCAATATGCAGAGAGATAATGGACCCAAAGAAAAGAAAAAAAAAAGTTAAGCAAATGAAACATCAACTGACCAGTGTTTGGTTTAGGGGCCAGAGATGAAGGTGAGACTCTAGTTCCTTGAGACGAAGTATGAACCTGAGCATAAGAAACACAATTAAGAGCTGAAACAAGATTAGAAGCCCAAGTAAGAGGAACCCATTTACAAAACTCCGAAATTGCCCTAACTACCACAACAAAATCCCTAATTTAGGTTAAAACCCCATAGAAAAATAGGAAAAAGATGGAAATTGCGAAGTGAAAAACCTCGTTTGGAGTTGGTAAGGAAGAAGAAGAAGAACTGCGTTGCTGATTGATTCTCTCAAGAGCTTCTTTTTCAAGAGCATCCATCTCTTCGAAGGTCAATTCCCAGTCATCATCCATTTTGATCGTCTCTCCCACTTTCTTCTTCTCTTCTCAAAGCTTTCCCTCTCGTCCTTCTCTGTTCTTCGCTTTTTTCAAAGTTTAAAATCCAAACGTCACCGTTTAGGAGCTTCTAGATGAAGAAGGGCAACAGATATGGAGCAGTTACGCCAAATCCGGTTTTCATCTCGGTTCGATTCGAATTATTCGGTTCATCAAAATCACTAACCGAAAACAGTTTCGGTTCTTTCTCAAATATAAAAATGTGGTTTCAACTTTCAATTCCATCATCTAATTCAATTTTGGTTCGGTTTGATTTGCAAATTGGTGCTTCGCTACAATTTCGGCTTAAACCGGATTGAGCACCCTAATCCATTGATTGAGACGAACTCGATGAGTGAGTGTTGATTTGGAGTTTCAATTTCGTTTAGTCTTCGTCATCCTTCAATGGTAAAAACCTCTAATTTAAACCATATTACTTCGTCATAGCCTCAACAAAATTGTGTCTTCTTCACTCAATAGAAAGAACATCGCAGATTATATGGTTCCTTCTTTTTTTTCTCAAAACTGCATCTTTTAAACTCCATCTAAGTCTGTAATCGAAAGGGACTGTGATGTTGCATAGACAGACATGAAGAAGCTCATTAAAGTGCTTATTAGACTCTGTTCGAGAGATGGACTTATTAGACTAAATTGCATGCTAAATTTTGATGATCTTCACTATGCTTGCTTGATTGAGATCTGACCACATCTTGTGTCTGCAAAGACAACAAGCCGTCTTAACAAATCTGAGGGAAGCACATGATTGATTGATCATAAAGTTTCCATTTTGTTTTTTCCAGGCCAAACAGTCCCAGACAAGAATGCTAGTACTTGTCAAGTTATCTTTGCAACTTTGGGCTAAATGAAAAATGGTACAGATCAAGGACAGCCAAAGTTTATTTCTTGTTTAAGACATCAGAGAAACAATAACAATGGAACATTCACAAATCCAAGACCATTCTGGTAACACTGTCTTTGCCACTTATAAGCTTATTATCAATTTTCAGAAGATTATAAATACAAGTAAATATTACAACAACCAAGAGTATCTACAACTTTGCAAACAATCTGAACCTATCTGATGCATCTTTGGCGTTATCAGGAACAGGAAGATTACAGAGAAGAGTAACTCTAGAGGAAGAGATTAAGATTTTGTCTTTCTCTGACCCAGTTTTTGATTTCCAAAACTTAACTTCCCAAACCTGAATAGTTTTTCCTGTGCTTACAGGAGATGCTTCAGCAAAAACAAGGTCTCCAAGATCAGCACTCTTTAAATGGTTAATTGAGAGTTGAATCCCAGCGACCCTTTTGAAACCAGAAGCAATGTGAGCTCCCATACTTGCTAAAGACTCAGCGATCAAAGCAGATACACCACCATGTAACACCTTGAAAGGCTTTAAGCAAATTGAATGAAAAAATTATCTCAGAATTTGAGGTGAATGATCATTGATGAAGAAGAAGAAAGAAAGAAAGAAAGAGAAGAGAAGAAGAAACCTGGCAGCAGATTGGAGAAACAGGAAGACGACCTGAAACACGTGTAGGAGATAATTCATCGATCTCGAAACCTAAGATGTGAATCGGAGGGTCTAAAGCTTTGGTCTTGGACGATTCAGAATCCATTTGTGTGTTTCTGTTTCAGAGAGAGAGAGAGAGAGTGGTGGTAGGTAGGTGGAGGTGGGTGTGTAGGAGACGATAAGAGAGGTTGAGGAAAATGAGAAATGGAAAGAAATTTGTAGTGGGGGATTAATGTCAATAGAGTTTCGATGAAATGATGTATTCTTCTCCTTTTTTACTCTACTTTTAAATAACTTTAAAATATAATTGAGTTTTGCTTCAATTTATTATTCTACTTTTTACTTAAAAAATAATGTAAAAAATAGAGTTATTCTAAATATTTAGAGTAATTTTTTATTTTACTCTATTTTAGAGTGAAATATAAAGTTAGATTGAAGAGAAAATTATTCTATAATAGAGTTTAAATGAAAAATAGAGTGTCATTGGAGATGGAAGTAAAAAACGCTTACTTGATTGAGAGATGCTTTACAATTGTCGTTCTGACCACAGTCGTCGTATAACGACGTATTTGGTTTGTGTTTTAGTCTTTTGAGGTATAAGTTGGGCTTCACAAATGGGCTATCCTAAATTAAGGCCCATGAGTAGCACAAATTACTTAATTCCCCATTACGGCCTTGGTATGGCATATAGTGAGTGAGCAATAGCCAAGGAGCATATACCGTAAATTTTTTATAAAACAAATAATATCTAATTAAATTTTTAAAGATATAAAAAGTGAAATTAATATAAATAATTCAACTAAATATAATTAAATATAATTATCAGCATATTCTTAAATGATATAAAAATTGCAAAAAGTTAGAAATACCAAAAAGAACATCTAATTGATGTTGGGTTTATTATTCTATAAAGTATAAACCATTAAGCTACACTCTGATATCCAAAATATAAGCAAAAGTTTACTTTAAAAAAACTGACGTATCTGATATATTTATAGTTCAAGATATATATATATATATATATATATATTTTTTAATATATATTAATAAATCAATCTAAAACTAGGAAATTGGTAGGTTTACAGCAAATTGAGACCGGTTACAAAATACCAACTAAACTGAAACACATCCTAACTACACGAAACCCTAGCCGGAATCGGTTATCAGGCAGATCCGCTTTGCCGGAATCACCACCTCCGTCGATCCGGTAGAAGAGAGACACCAAAGTTTCTGGGAGCGAAGGGGAGTGGCGGGTTCACCTTCGCCGACACCATCCGCCTAGGTTGCAACAATCGCCCGCACCGTCTCTCCTCCACATGCGACGCAAAACCCACCAGAACCATCGGAAGGCTTTCGCTGCTAATCTAGGCCAAAGGTTCGCGTCGGGGTGCTCTACGGCCTTCCCCAGAGAGGTCCTCGCCGTCCTCCAAAGCAAGCCTCGATCTGGATCTAACCGCCCTGAACATCGTTTTTGCTACTAGATTTGGCCACCACGTCGCTCCTTCCGATGATTCGTCCACACCTCAGCCTTGCCGGAGACAATGGGGTGAAAACCACCGCATCTCAAAATGTTTACTACCCTTTGAAGCGCACACAGAAAACAAAAAAAGAAAAGAAAAGCCCTCTCACGGTGACGCTTATAACGGCGGCCACCGGAGAGGCGAGAAGCAAATCGGTAAAGAGAAAACGAGAGTTTACTGTTTGAGAGCAAAAAATAGAATGATTGGCCTAACTAGCTTAGGGACTAGGGAGTCTGTAGTTATAGTTCATGATATGAATTAGAAGGTTAAGTGTATCATAAATTATGGGAAAAAATTCTCCAGTTCATTGAATCATTGTGATGGAAATACAAATAATTTTATGTTAGGATTGCTTTCATACCATAACCTTCTATTTATAGAAACTTATTAACCAAGTTGAGAATTACGAATGATATCGAAATCTTAGCTTTTCATAGCATTTATTTATACTCTTAATCGTTTTATTTTTACTTTGAAATGAATTTCTTTTTATACTGATTAAATTGTAATTCTAACACATTAATTAAATAATTTATTTTATGTCTCACCCAATATTATTCTTACAATTTAAATTCGGTGGGACGGTACCCGAGGGAATGGTAAAAGTCATCCACTTAACTTATGGACCGACCAAAACCTTCACTTCGTCCCAGACTTAACAAACAAACAAACAAAGACCAGTCTTGTCCCTTTTTAATTAATATCTCCTTTTATTGTTTAAACTCTAAAACAAAACAAAAAAACTCGAAACAGTAAAAGATTATCAATTTACTAATTTACTATATTATATATAGGATAAAAGTTAAAATAATTTTAAAATAAAAAAAGCAACAATATATCACCACGTCATTTTTTAAAATAATTTAAATATATACAATCCAATTTTTTTATTTAATGAATTTAAATTTGAATAAAATAATATACCATCCTAGTTCAAACATTCATGTTGCTGAAAAACAAAAAGAAAAAAAAAACTGAATTAATACGTGATTATTAATGGCACATTGGTTAGACACAACCAGATGACCAATAGTATATATCCTAATCATAAGGATTCAAATTCCTTACGTTGTAGGCAATATGTTTTGATGGATTTATTTAACTTTTATGTATGACTTCTGCAAGAGGTAACCAATAAAAGCATTAACTATTTGTAAGTTTAAAGCAAATAATTAAATTCACCGTGTCTCCTGGTCGAGTTTGCTTCCAAATGTGTGATCAAAGAACTACGAAACTAATCATATTCACATATATATATATAATACCAAAATAAATTATTTGAATCAATGAGCAGATTAGTCCGTTGGCTCTGTCATGTGGGATATTACTATTAAAGTTATTAACTAATTAAACAATGTAAGTTGATATTTAAAATATTTTTGGTTCATACAAAAAAACGAAATCGGGGACATGTTTGATAAATATAGTTTTTTGGTTACAAACTTACAATCAGTAAATTGACCGTGTTTCTAGGACATTTCTGAATGTATTTTTTTTTTAATTGTATATGATATTTTTTTGATAATAAATGACACTTCTGAATGTATTTCAGATGAATAAACGCTAATACATGTATGTTATACAATTTCATTTGTGTTCCATCATGGACATTATGCTTGGTCTTGCTATACTTACAATATTGAAAAATTTGAAATCATTATCAAAATTCCATTGCATATACCTTTAAGTTACGTTAATGTTAATTAGCACTCTTTGGATCCCTTGTACTTAAATTTTACATAAACGTGCCTCACACATACAAAGGGAATCTTGTTAATCCTTTTTTGGTATTTATTTATAAATAATATAGCATATATACATTGTGTTGTGTGAGTACGATTAAAATAACGCAGAACTGGGAGAAAGAACAAAAAATTATCACACAGAACTGCATAAGTCAAAAGCCGATTTATAAACCAATTAAAGGATGTTACAACGAAACATGTCTTAACTCTTAACTATGTAGTTACATGTCATTTAATCCTTTCCGTATTTTGTAGTAATTGTTAAACATAATGCATATAAAACATTTGTTTCAAAATGACATCTTCAATATGTTAATACAACTAGGATCTCAATTATATTTGTCATAATGATAATATCTCAATCCGTATAATGTGAATATATCACTCTTTCTGATATTATTCCTAATTCAATACATAATAACATTAATAGAATAATATATACCATTTGTTCCGTTGGAGAGAAAACAAAAATTATACCAAAATACAGTTTTATTTGTTCGGTTGGAAAAGCTATTAGTTGAAATTTTTACTCTATAATGTTTTTTTTGTTGTTGCAAAATTTGAACTTTCTACGATTTTAATCATTTTAACCATATTTTTAAAGGGAAATTGGAAAATTGGGTAGTTTTTAAGTTTTAATTGATAGATTACATAGTTTTTAGATTAGTTTAAGTTTAGGAGAGAGATATAGAAAGAGGAAAAGAGAGAGAGATGAGAGATATAGAAACAAAAATAAATCCCTCATATTTCTTAAAAAAACTACCTTAAAAATTACTTATTCCCTAAATTAAAACTTAAAACTACCATATTTTCTAATAAAAGCTTAAAAACTACCTAAAACAAAAATAAACCCTATTTTAAAATCATCCAAATAACTAAAACTTAAATGATGACAACTTTCCAAAAAAATCATACTTTGATAATTAAATTAATAAACATTTATATTGAGATCAACTACAAAGCATCCCAAGTTTCCAAAGACTAAACTTTCAAGACAATATGACCAAAACATTGTTGGAATTGTATTCCTTTCAGAAACATCACTTGAATTCTAAAAATTATTTGCAATTCGATCAGATATAAAAGCAAGAAAATTAGAAATGTAAAAAGAAAGTTAAAAAAATATTAAACCAACCGCGTCAAATATATAATACAATAGACGAATATAGTTGATTTCGGATGTTTATGTTAAGTACTTTGATTTTGTTTATTTTTGTGGTTCTAACCCTCTTCTCTGTTGCAGTTTCTGGTTGACAAAATTCAATTAAATAAACTTATGAAAATACATAGTCTAAAATAAAGTTTCAGAGAAAGATAAAAAGGGACTATCACATTAAAACTTGGAGCAATCTAATTACCTTTGGGTTTATTTGGAAATGTGAGTGATACTCCATAGCAGTTGCGTGAGAAGTTGGAGAGAATTTATGGATTCAAAATTTTTAAGAGCCGAAAAATGTTTTTAGTTTATGGTGAGTTAAATATGTAGAGAAGATGAAACTGTTTCAACAATTTTGAGAACCTGAAAACATGGTGAGTGGTGTTATCCTCTGAGAGAATTTAGGCATGTTACAATAATTTTTTGAAAAAATATATATATAGAAAAATAGAACAAGTAGTAGGAGGAAGTTGCTTAGGTTATTTTTTTTTTGGTTTTTTTCTGTACTTAGTTTCTTTAAATTTAAAAACAAAATATACATGTGACAAATTTTTATTGGTAATTGCTTTGTGCTTTATAATATAAAGAATTCGAATATATTTTTAATAGTAAGAAAATCTAAAATCTTACGGGTTATGGGAGATTAATTTTATTCAGCCTAGAATTCCTCTGATTAAGACATATATATATATATATATGTGTGTGTTTAAATACGATGACTAAATCCTTACATGAAAGAAAACTAATTTTGAAACTACTGTATAATTATTGTTATGCCATTCCACATGTAATCAACCAAAAATTGTTATGTAGACTTTTTACATATGTCAAGATATAATCATAGAAACCCAATTTATTGGAAAGACAAAAAAGAGAGAAAATAGTTTTTTTTTTAAAAAGGAGAGATATAGAGGAGAAGGAGAAAGAGAAGGACATGTGGAGATCACATGGGATTCTCTGTGCTTTACTCTGCCCACCTCAAACTTCTAATCCATTGGTTGTGTTAATAATTCACATTTACTCATCTCTCTCTCGCTACCACATTTTTTTTATCACCTAACAATTTGTCAATTTGCATCCTCTTTCTATTTTGAGAATT
This sequence comes from Cardamine resedifolia, assembly GCA_014578085.1. NCBI lineage: Eukaryota > Viridiplantae > Streptophyta > Magnoliopsida > Brassicales > Brassicaceae > Cardamine > Cardamine resedifolia. Next base: position 82,112 of record VBRH01000553.1, on the reverse strand, counting down.
TGATTTATCATTTTTGGTAATTTAAAAGTCAACATTTAACTAACATTTTCTTATGTTTCTAATTCATAACTATTATTTGCTACCAATTTTCAAAATCTACCGTATAATTAATTTTGTGGAAAAAGAGAAGAAACAAGTTGTTCCTTAACTGTTATGAAAATTATAGGGGTCTGAGATTATGTCTAGCTTTGGATTATGTCTAGCTTTGGATTATGTCTGAAAACGATCATGTGTCCAATATGATAGTTGGTGAGTTTAGAAAAATGGTTTTAAAAGTATGATTTCAGTATGCACATTGTTAGAAAGAAAGAAAAAGTTAAATAATCAGGCAACATCGATATATATCTTTAAAATGGTGGTTAATAATATATCCTCGATATCCGTAAACTTTACATTCGAAAACTCATAATCAAATCATATGAAATCTTCATAACACATTTGACAATAGTTATAGGTACAGGTGTCTACAAATGTGTGAGAGATAGAGCATAGGAGATAAATATCTAGAAACAGCACAAAGATCGATGAAGGAAAAGCAGAGATGGGTAAAAACATTAGAGATGTAAGAGGTAATGTGTTCTGTGTTTAAATAGATAGTGAGACCCCATAGAAACTAGAAAAGTTGATGTAAGTGTTTGGTGTTTGTCGTCAGTATTTAGAAACTAGAAAGGCAAATTCTTGACTTTTTCTCATCATTGTCATGTGTCATGTGCGTATGCATATCTACCATGCAAGCTTCAAAAATATCTACCACGGAACATCAGAAAATATCTACCAGTTTACGGTCAGAAATTGTTTAAATGTTTTAATAACTTTTAAATCCTAGATTCAAATATAAACTAATCTCCAAAACCTATAGAAATCGTATTTCTATTCCATTGTAAGAATTTAATCGAAGATCTTGTAATATAATTTTTTTGGAGCTGGCCATCAGTATTTGAAGAACCATTTTTGACTTTGATTTAGTTTAAAGCTTTCGTTATCTACTTTCTTAGTTGAGCTTTTTTATTTAGTTTCTTTAATCTTTAGGTTTTAGAGTGAGTTAAAGGTCAAACCTGTTAATTCATGATATAACCATTATATTAAAGCCCTCTTACAATGGAGTATTATAGTACATTTATATCTTATTACATTTATTTATGACCGGAAGATCATGAACCTAAGCATAAACCCATCATGAACAGTATATAAAAAGGGTTAACAAAAAAAAATGTACAATATACAAAAATAAATAGTTCAATAACATTAACTCCAAATAAATCTACTTACTACCTACTACGTAAATGACCTTGATCAGTTAAAAATTTACTCTACATTTATTATAACCGGCTGAAGTGAACTACTAGCATTTACTATATTGAATGTAAAAAAAAAAAGAGAAGAGAAATGGTAAAATTGTGTAAGTGTGTGAGAGAACAAAGGTGATCGATCACGTGGGAGGATAAGAAAACGAATTGATGGGTTCATGGGAATGCTCTTATCGCGGATCTCGCCTCGTTTGACCACTCTATCTCTCTCCCTTTCTCCAATTTTATTACTACTTTTTTAAATTTCATTATATTACAATTAAAAACAAAAAAATAGACTGATCGTTTTTGTGTTCACATGTGGTGTATAAATACATAGAAGCCTCTTCAATCCAACTCCAAAAGAGAACCAAAGACATTTCTATCTAATTTCATTATAAAAAAAATGGCTTCATGGAAGAAAACAATCGCAACGCCATTCAAGAAAGCGGCGACGTTCTTTAACCAACCGCAGCAAACGTCACACAACCGCCACGCAAACGCCAAGGCCAGTGAAGAACATGAGAGACGAACGGTGAAGGAGCTTCAAGGTGACGTCATGGCTTGTGGTTATGAAGATGTCCTCGTCATGTGGTCAATTCTTGACAAGTCAAACTCTTCAAACAATCTCTCTTCTTGATTGGTTTCTTACTACCAAAATCAGAAACTATCCTTTTTCACGTAATTACGTGAAAAAGAAATTCAAATTTCTCTTCTTCTTTTTTTTCTCTTTTTCCCTTTTCTTGTTTTCTTCTCTTTTTATGTGTATATGTTGTATTAGCCCGCCATGTCTCTCTTCTTTCTCCTTATCTTTATGTGGTCGTGGCTTTTTTTTTTCTTTTCTTTCAATTTAGATTTTAGTGAAATTTTATCCGATGTTTAGTTTGGATTCGGATGTTACTAATCCCTGTGATGATCTATCTATTTCACGGTGAGATTTGTTTTTTCTTGGTTTGAAACAAAAGAATGAAAAAAAAAAAATGAAATAATTTTATGTTGTTTTTCAATTCTGTTTTCATTTGTATAATTTTGTTTATTTTAGCGGTTTATGGAACATCGGAACCATATATCGATGAAGTACTTAACTAAATTAATCACGTTGAAATTGTAACCGAACTTTTTCTTAATAAGAAATAAATACTGTATAAACCATTGGATAACAATGTAATCCATTACTCCTATACGAAAACTTTGCATTATCTCGGCAACGGATTTCTAAGTCTCATGGGGGATAATGTTATCCAGACTCTTATCCAATAGCCTTTCAGATACTTGTGACTTGAGCTCATTGATTGCCAAATCTCTTTGAACTTTTATAAATGACCCTAGTGAAAAATAACTTTAAATATCTAATCTAAGTACAGAGAGATTCTGTTTTTTTTTTACATTATTTTTGGAAATGTACCAACTACCAAGTTACATATTTAGATTAATAAAAGTTGATTGGATTATGTGCAATTTCAGTCTGATTCATGTTAAATTTTGCTATAACAAGTTTCTTTTTAATATTTTTTTTTAATGAAATTTAAGTATTGATCACATTTTTTTAAAAAATTCATTATTAGGCTGGGTCTTTTGCGATCCATTAATTAA
>VBRH01000553.1:30031-43815 GCA_014578085.1 Cardamine resedifolia | reverse complement strand
ATATATATTTTCAGACAAAGTTTCATTTATTGGACCCATAAAAGTATTATTAGTTTGGTACGAGTAGAATATATCAAGATACAGAAGTGATAAGATTGATGTAAAATCAAGATTCACATAGGTCTTATGTTTCATCGCGAGATCTTTTAATTTTATTGTTTTACTCTGAACATATTAGCTAGTTTGCATTAAGCATAGTGCAAAATTTTAATACGAGTTTTGAAACTAAGAGCTCCAAATATAAGATTATTTACACGAAATATTGTAACAATTCTTGGAATGTTTTACGATTCAATTCAAATCAAATTATTGGCTCTTAGTTTTGCAATTGTATGTACTAATTAATAGTCGAAACCTAGTAAGTTTAAATTTGCCAACTCTTAGGTATATTTAAGAAAAAATCAAATCGAATTATTGGCTCTCAGCTCTGCAATAAATATTTTCAAAACAGCAATATAATGCAGCAGATAAGAAAAAATTACCAAAGCTTATAGTATTTGACTATTATTACTTACTAGTTCTCGGAAATAGTTTGTTATGAATAGAAGAAAGAAAAACAAAGCATCAATGATTATACATGTCAATGTGCATGCATTTCTTTAAGTGAATTTAACTTTTACTTGGGAGAAGTAAAAATATCCTAAAAAAGACCAGTAAAGAAAAATAAAATAATGATTTTAAGTACTGTGAAAAAAGCCTTTTGCTCAGACTCTTTGGACCCTAGAGTGGTTGCAACCACAATAACCTCGCATATTTTAAACTCAATAGGATTAGTACATAAAATTTTTAAGATCTTTGTAAAAATCTGATTATGGAACATGTACTATATAGACTGTTGGACCTGAACATTAGCTGTTTCCATTTTCCTTTAAAAAAGCTAAAGCCAGTAAGCAATATTAGCCCTCTGATGAACTAAGTGAGCTACCATGTTTACACAATCGATGGCATAACAATGGAATGAGAGACACCATTTGACTTGTCCCAAGCCATTACACATAATACATAGTAATAGAAAACATGAATGCCTTATATATTCCCTGATATGATCAAATGCACAAATTGTTCAATCTGTCTCTCCTTCACAGTATTAGTTATTACAGATCATACCTTTGGTTTGCTAGAACATTTTCCCAACACCATCTTTTCTTGGGACGGATTCTTGAACATCCATCCGGCACCAATTACCTATCAGAGAAGTCATTTGATCAACCTTATCGTACAACCCAAGAAGCCCACCGGTGTGTATGAACAATATCTTCTTTCCTTCCCAATTTTTGGGATCCTTGGTCATCTCATTTATCAAACCGTACGCAGCTTTCCCACTCGATAAACATCCGAAAACCCAAATGTCAATCTCGCTATATATTACTTTGAAAGATTAAAGTGGTAATCATGACTTTAACATTACTAGGAACAAGGAAGAACTAGAAAGACTAACATATACCTGTAAACAGGATCAAGAATAACACCAGTTGAATTTGCTACTTCCTTTACAAACTTAAGCTCCTCTGAAGTGTTCATCGCATATCCTTTTCCTTTGGCCTGCAAAAAAAACATAAGAATCAATAGCAAAACCTATGTACCTAAGAGAAAAAGCATTTCTCACATGTTTCCACCTAGAGGTATTTATCACAAAGAGAAATCAGCAACATGACAAATGCACAAGATAGACAATCGCAAATGAAGTCTAGCGTCTCTGCAAAAAGTAAAAAAACAGAAGCCTAAGATGCTTACATTGTGGATGCTAACAATATCACGAGCGTTAACACCGGCTTGAAGTCCATCCAGAAGGCCTTGGACAAAGTTATAGAAGTAATCAGGATCATCACAAACCGAGAAAGCATGAACCTGTACAATGAACAAAACACAACTAAGCTATCTGTCAACTTCACTGTGAGCGATGCAACTAAAACTGAAAAAGACTATACCTTGGCTTTTAGAGCTCCCAACCAAGACCCCAATGAAATACCAGCAATTGTACCACCACTAGCAATCAAAAGAAAACTAAAAATGAGAATGAAGCAAACAAAAGTAAAGCGCAAGAAAAAATCACAAGGGAAGCAAAAGCAGAACCTGCCACATGCTACCACAATATCATCAAATCTTAGGCCGTCATTTCTAGTTTTTAGCTGCTCCTCAATTTCCCTTGCTGCTTCGATATAACCCCTAAACGATTATTGTAGGGAATTCAGCATTAAAAGGGACAATCATGGCTTGTCCAGCAATTGAGTTATGTCTATGAGTCTATCCAATCTAACAAAAGTGTGAAAACTACACCTAGCTCGATATAAAAAGTTTCATATGAGAACATAATCTCACCAAGTTCCCAAAGAGTTTGATCCACCAACCGGAATAACATAAGGCTTTTTTCCTTCCTTTTCCAGCTTCTCTTTCAGGGCATTAGTTAGAGCCTATCATAACCATCACAAGAACAAGTTTTTATCAACAAGTAAATCTACTAACTTGTAAAGCTTAATGTAACGAACTAACCTCACTCCCAATGGAGGAATACTCTTCTTTAGAGATGAGATGAACATTAGCTCCAACGAGACGCTCGACCAGGAGATTCCCAATCAATCCAGGATCTTCATCAGCAAGAAGCTACGAACACACACACATGAAACACGTGTCAAAAACAGAAACTTTTATCCATGTAAAATGAAAATCAAATTCAAAAGCAAAGACCTTGGAAGTGCGGAGGATAAGATGAGTATTGAGATTGAGATAGTTTGATGCGACGGCAGTGGCACGGCAATGATTGCTCTGGATGCCGCCGATGGTGATTACGGTGTCGGCTTGTTGATCAACGGCTTCAGCCATTAAGAATTCGAGTTTTCGTACTTTGTTTCCACTCAATTCCATGCCGGTGAAATCATCTCGCTGCCAAATTCGTTAAAAACGGTAAGCGAAGGGAAGAAGAAGAGAAGCAACGAAATAAGAGGTGCAGAGATGAGAGACCTTGATCCAGAGTTCAGTGCCATTAGGAAGACCAGGAAGATTCCATTGATGGATCGGAGTAGGAAGCTGAAGAAGAAGATGATCAGTGAAAGTAATGGAGAAATGAAAGATATGAGAAATTGAAAATTACGTACGTGAGCGAGGGAGAAAGTGTGGGAAGGAATAGGACGAAGATGAGAAGCCCAAGAAGGAGGAGAGAAAGGATTTTTTGTGAGAAAATCCGCCATTGAAGGTACTGATGTTGCAGACATTCTTCTTCTTCTTGATCTCCCAAGCTCGAGCCTTGCTCTTGTTGAGACTGTCAAGAGTCCTCCTTTCATTGCTTCTTCTCTTCTAGTCGTTGGATTTGCTTAATTGACTCTCCATTGTTTCTCTTTTATGGGCCTTTATGAGCCTTTATGGGCCGAGGCCCATTTCACTTTAGTTGCTCTTTTCATTTGAGAAAATACAGCGAAAAAATAGTTTATTCACACACACTCACACTCACACTCATTTGCATATAAACAGAGGAAGCATTTCACAAGAATCCAAGTCGTTTGCGTATAAAACATAGAGTATACACAGAAACATTAGATACATAGACGAGCCCCTGAGCCAACTAAACCAGAAATCAACAAAGCTCGTGGCTCTGATTCTTCACGGCTCTTGCAGCGGCGCTGTACCATGCTGCGGCAGTCATTGCGCCTGGATCAGGAATTGATGCAAGAATCTCAGCTGATACATAGCTTGATCTTCCCGCCTGTTCTCCAATATCAACCATCAAATAACATGAAACTAAATTACACATCCAGGATAATGACAATTATTAAAGCTCACCTGTGCTTTCATTTGAATGGTTGATTCAGCTCCTGCAGTTGCAGCTTCAGCTGATTGAACAAAGGCAGATATAGGATCCTCTCCAGAGCTCAGCTTCTGCTCACAAATCAAAGCAAAGCTCATTCGTAATTAGACAAATATCCATCTCTGGTAAAAAAGTAATCTTTTTGATCAGTCACCTCCTCGAGGACTTTTGAAGCTGGGACGAGTGCATCTAACATCGTTCTATAGCCTGCACTTGCTCCACCATATTTACTGACAGCAGAGATTGCTGACTTGAGTGCTTCAGACCCTGAAACCAAGCGGAAATCAGATTCACGGACTAATATGTGCCTTTTGGAATAACTAACGACAATGCAAGAAACTTTATCTTACAGTGTTTGGGAGTGATTTCTGACTGACTGTTAGCTTTTAACTCCGCGTATGCTGCCTTGCAAAGGAGATTGTAACTGGTTTTATATGAGACAGAGTCATGTCTTTATCAGTAGATGACCAATTCTAGAGAAAGAAAGTTGTCAATTTAACTACGTGATTTACATTATTCCGCTTGTTCCCCCCATGACTCGTCTGATTGATGAACCAATCTCACTCACTGTTTCAGCAGCATCATTGAGCGGATAACTAGAAAAGAGAGAGACAGAGGGCATAAATTGATCAATCTAAACAGGGGAGAAGAAGAGGTAAAATGGTGTAAAGTGACTCACTAGTTCTTCATGTCCTCCAGAATGGCTGTTGCGCCTCTACACATCTACGAATGGTGATGCGTGCATAAGATTTAAGACAGACATAACGCGAAATTTTGTGTTATACAACATTTAAAAAACAGGACTTACTGTTGATCCACAGTCCCCATCACCCACTTTTCCATCCCATTCGTTCAAACTATCCTTCAGATTGATGACCACAGTTGCTGCTGCTTCGATAGCTGCCTCAAGAATTCGACCTTGTTGACTAAGCTCTTGAGGCCGGCTTAAAGACTAATGTCACCAAAACAAAGTTAGCATGATCAACTGGCAAGTTATGAAACTTACAGAAAAATTATCACATCACACTGAAAACCTTATAAGCTTCAACTTTTATCAAACCTTAACGCTTACCTCTTCGTTTATTGTTGATTGTACGGGAGGTAGTGGAACGGGGATCTTGGCTGGTGGGCGGTTCCCTGTAGAAAGAGAGAGAGAGAGAACTGGCTTGAGCTCAGCAGAAAGGAAAAATCCAATCTTGAAATGAATTAATGAAACCACAAAGACAGAACCAAATAATGATACAGAATGAACAATTCACACTCTCATACAAGTTCCAAGGGAAATATCAGAGGAAAAAGAAGCCAATTTAACTATATCTCACAGACCAGCTGTGCCAACTGGCCAACTAGGAGCCTTGGTTGGAGCATCCAATCGGTCTAAAATTGACTGGTCAGCCTTCATGATCGATATCGAGAACCCTGAAAAGGGAAGGAGTGTAAGAGCAACAGCACAGACAACTCAGACAACGCCGCCAACAACAAACAGTCACCGCAAACAACAAACAGTCACCTGCCATATCAAGAGCCGTCATAAATGATCCTGTATACACCCTATCAACAGCAAGCCCAAATTCCAACTGTAATTTAGGGACTGCTTTTCCAGCAGCAATCATAAGTTCCATCAGAGGGGTGCCACCTAAGCTACAAAACACCAAGAAAAAGAAAAATATACATATGTAATTAAGTAAACTTGTTAGACCTTAAACAGGTACCATAGATCTAACATTTTGGTACTATAAAAATGAGTATAACTATTACCTAAATTGGAAGATGGAATAAACAGGCTTACCCATTAACCATCAGAACAACACTGTTACCACGTGTAATTGGAACATAATTGGTCTCCTGCAGTTAAAAAGAATGCATAAACCTACAGAAGAAGAATGCTACATGTTTTTTTTTTACTACTATTATCTGTGGAGATAGCAAGTCAATAACCAATTCGCAAGAAAGTTATGGACAGAAGAAATTGCAGCAGAGGAAAGAGGAATAGTGCACATACTGGCCTCAGTATCTGCTGGAGAACATGGGAGACTACAGCATCCACAGGTTGAATGTCAACCACAGCAGCACCAGGCTCCCCATGCTGGTAGAAAGATACAAAATAGCAACAAAAAAGAATCAAAATACAAGAAACAGCAATGTGCTCTCACTTTCCTATGGCATAAACGAAAATAAGCAGGGAAACAACATACAACTCCAAGCCCAAGTTCCATTTTCTCTGCACCCAAACGATCTGATGTAACCTGTCCTGGAAGCGCACAAACAGATAGTGCAACACCCATGGTCCCAACCATCTCAGATGCATGTTTTGCTTCTGCTGCAACTTCTGATAGAGCAAGACCAGCAGCTGCTGCTGCTCCAGCAACCTATCCTTAAACAAAAACAATAAGAAAGGATAAAAAATATAAGTGCACAAGAGAGCCTGCCACTTAGACATCACAGACAAATAAAAGAAAATACAATAACAAAACATATGCAGACGATTGACTGAAACACTGCTAAGAATTGCTAGCTTAGAGTGCGGATAGAGGGAAAACTGAGAACCTTATGGACAAGAATTGTTCCCGCTAAACCTCTGCGTCCAGCTATGCCAAGCGGCGGGGGTAGAGCACAATCGTCTCCAACAATCACAGTCTACAAGAGGGATCATATCATTCCATCCACCAATGCTCTTACCAAATCCTAAACAATAAATGGAAAATTACCTCAATTTCGAAACCCTCAGTTTTTGCTTCCTCAGCTGCCAGGCCAAAGTTCAAACGGTCACCAGTATAGTTCTATAAGAAATAGTTAAAAGGTGAAACTAGATCAGCCAAAGACATTGATAGAACTCATAGCCCTTCAATGCAATTGATATACACATATGCATCTGTCTAGCTATGTCCTAAATACCGTGACAACCAAGAGGCAACCTTTTGGACCAGTTACAGCTCGAATCCCCTGGAATAAGACAAAGATTCATCACTCACTCGAAAGACAAAGAAGACAAAGAAGAAGAAAATATATGTGAGAAGACTTGCAGCTAGGATGGAATCAACCGGTGGAGAAGCAAAAACATCTCCGCATATAGCAGCAGTCAGCATTCCTTCTCCAACATACCCAGCTTGTGCTGGTTCATGCCCACTTCCCCCTCCTGTTTCAAAAATGGCATTGCATAACACCAAAATAAAACTCAATTAAACATAAATAAGGTTTTGGACAATTAACTCCTACCTGATATAACAGCAACCTTGTCATAATTTGCAGCAGAGACATCAGCTCGTAGTACAACCTTGACCTGTGAATTCATCAGAATAAGCTAAGGTTTTGCACACATCCATTGGAAGGAATCGAATAAAAAGTGGTAAGGAGATTTAAATAACCTCAGGAAGGCCATCCAAATATTGAAGTCCAGGATAAGTTTCAACAAGACCTTCGATAAACTCGATAACAACATCTGCAGTGGACACAGTAACGAGAAGAAACAAAATATGTTCATTCTCTATTGAAATTGATATGTAAGAGCATGCAACTACCATAAAAACCCCCTAAAACACGAAAATTTAATGCTTTGATCAGTAGCTAGAAATGTGAAAAGAGATATATCATGCACAGTAACACACTATATCCGAAAAAATAGAAACAGTACTGAAGTTAACTGTCTAAAACAGAGAGCTGATGATGATTCGAAACACAAAAGGAGAACGAAGAAGGAGACGATTGAAGTGAGCACGAACCGTTGGGGTTGTTGATGAATTTTTTAGCCGGAGGAACCATAGTGCTAGCTTTCAGGGAGATTAAAACCTGAGAATAGGATTAAGCTCACATGGAGAAACAAAAAAAAAAGAAGATTTGAGAATTTAAATTTTAAAGAGTCAACAATGGCAGAGACGAGGAGAAGTGAAGAAGAAGGATGAAGAAGAAGGAGGAAGAAGAGAAACCCAACGGCTAAACCGATCTAAACCGAAAAATTAACATATGGTTCCAGCAATCAAACCGATATATGGAGATATTGGGCCGGAGATGAGCCCATCAAGTAAAAATTAACTTAATTAGTAAGAAAAAGCCCAAGCGTAGACACGTGTTACACGGACACGGTTCGTCCTTAATTCTTTGTCTACTTCACACGGAAGAGAGAGAGACAGAGAGAGGGAGACGCGAAGAGAGATCCAGACGACGAAAAAGCATGGCGTTGCAATGGCTGATTCTGTCGTATGTGGTGGCCGCCGAAGTTGTTATCACCCTCGTGTTGACTTTACCTTACCCTATGCTTTTGAAGAAACGTGTCGTACAACTTGTCTCTCTAATTCTCCAACCTGCTGCTTCAATCGTCGCCTTCGCCGGATTTCAGCTCCTCGGTAATCGCATCTCCTCCTCTATCTTATTTGATAATCTGATTTATATATTTCGAATTAGGGAATTAGGAATCGAATTGGTGTTAGTTATTTAGGTTTTTGAGCAGCGAGTGATTCTGTGGATTTGGTATCTTGTTTGCTTATTTCGTTTTTGATTTCATTCGAATTATTTCAGATATTTACTGGAAGAATGAGCATAGACTTTCTTGTTCATCTGAGGTTTGCACTGCTACAGAACGAGATCGCTACGAGAAATCTGTAAGCACCATTCTATTGTTGACTTTATCACCAATGTTTCGGATCTTCGTTGTTTCTGAAGCTTTTTGAATAGTTAAGTTGTTAGTTTTGGGAGTTTCATCCTGATTCAATTCTTCCCTCTTTGATCTGAAAGATCAAGATTGTTACTAAACCATCTGAGAATTGCTTGTTTAAGAAAGTTGTATAGATTAGGTATTACTGTATCAACGATTGAGCGACCGAACAAGCTCTCACTTCTTAGTGTTAATGCATCTGTTTGGGTCCTTACCCTCCCATTGATGTACTCATATCTCCATTAATCATAGCTCTAGCTACTGTCAAATAGCAACATGGGATTGTCTTGATTGATAACAACGGCATACATGTCATTCATACTTCGGTTTATACGATGTTTTTGGTCTGCAGTTACGAGTCCCCAGAATCAGTTGCACATTATGAAAGTCAAACTCTCGGATATTTAGTTCATCCCTCGTTTCTTCTCTTTCCCTGAAATGTCTCAGCTTTCTTACTAACGAGTTGTGTGTTTGTATATATTACCATAGATCTACAAGGCTCAGAGGAATGTGGTTCTGTGCGCTGCAGGGATTCTTCTCTACTGGTAACGTCATCAGCTATTTATGAGTCACACACGGAGACACAAGCTCTCGCAGTAATTCACTAATATATATCTCGTATTGATTGACAGGTGCATCTACCGTATCTGCAAGTACAACAAGGACCTGGAGCTCTTGGAGGCAACGGAGAAGAGATACAAGGAAGAATAATATCTTCACGTCTATAGGGAGTTTGGTTCCTCAAAACAATTAGTATATTTGCATTTTTACATTCGAATTATTACTAAACCTGAACTAAAACTATATGAGTATCATGAACAACCTTGCACACAATGTATATCATCAGTGTTCATTCCTCTCTGCATCTTTGATTTCATATTTCAATTCTTGCATCAGAGTATGTTTTACTTATTCTTCTTAACCAAGAGGATGATAATTTCTTCAAATTGATGTATGGTAAGTAAACTATTGCTTCTCAATGGTAAATCTTAATAGAAACGTTGTTCTTGAAATGGCAGAGAAATAGTGTAGAGCCACAATAAATATTATTAGTTGGTCAGTTGCATATTTTACAAAGGACAAAATCCCAAACCCTCTCAACAAAACAATCAAATCCAAATCTATTGTTAAAAGGAAATTTCCTGTTTGACAAAAAAAAAAAAAAAAAAAAAGGAAATTTCCTTTTATCGTTGGTGAGGTGTTGCTATAAAACCAGAAGAATAAGAGTATCGATGATCAAATTCTTGTTCATCTGAATCTTCAAAAATTGATTAAAACACTTCTGGAAGATATATGTCAACTCTTGAAGATTCTTTCGACGCAGACCTTGACGAGTTATCTGACAATGAAGCAGAAGTGGAACACGAGGAAGAAAATATTGACATGTACATGTTAGATGATCATGATATTGATAGGGTTTCTAAGCTACAAAATACTCAGAGATACGCTGATATAATGCAGAAAGTGGAAGAGGCGGTATTAGAAGATGATCTTGATTATCAATACAAGCTAATCGTGGATTGCGATCAGCTCTCAGTTGATATTGAGAATGAGATTGTCATCATCCACAACTTCATCCGCCACAAGTACAGACTTAAGTTTCAAGAGCTTGATTCGCTGGTACATGATCCAATCAATTATGCCCGTGTTGTGAAAAAAATCGGCAATGAGACGGATGATGTTGATCTGCAAGGTCTTCTTGATAAAGCTACTATTATTGCTGTTTCATCAACAAAAGGGTTTGGGAACCAATTGCCAGATGATGTCCTAAAAAAGACGTTAGACGCTTGTGATCGTGTTCTTGATCTTGATTCCGTAAGGAACAAGGTTCTTGAGTTTGTTGAAAGTAAGATGGGATCTATCGCACCAAATCTCTCCGCTGTTGTCGGGAGTGCTGTTGCAGCCAAGCTCATGGCAACTGCTGGAGGTTTATCAGCACTTGCCAATATGCCTTCTTGTGATGTTCAACTTCTTGGCCACAAGAGGAAGAACTTTCTTGGATTCTCTACAATGTCACAGTCTCGTGTGGGTTACTTGGAGCAGACTGAGATTTTCCAAAGCACGCCTCCTGGACTTTGCAAGCGCGCTAGCAGAGTCTTGGCTGCGAAATCCACTTTGGCAGCAAGAATCGACGCTACTAGAGGAGATCCACAGGGAAAAAATGGGAAAGCTTTCAGGGAGGAAATCCTCAACAAGATTCGGAGATGGCAAGAACCTTCTCTTGCAACTCAACCTAAGCCACTTCCTGTTCCTTATTCTCAGCCTAAAAAGAGAAGGGGTGGTCGTCGTCTAAGAAAAATGAAAGAAAGGTATCAAATGACAGACATGAGGAAGTTAGCCAACAGGATGGCGTTTGGTACACCCAAAGACACTGATGGATATGGAATGCTTGGTCAGGCTGGGAGCAGCATTAGGCTGCGTGTTTCGAGCAAACTGAAACTTAATGCTAAGATCGCCAAAAAGCTCAAAGAAAGACAGTATACATGTCTGTTGCAGGGAATAGAGTTGTGCAATCCTCAGGTATTAGGATTAGGCAGTGGGACTCAAAGCACTTACTTCTCAGAGTCACTAACTTTCTCCAAACTCTTCAAGATTTAAACTTCCCACACAGAAAGAGAGACAACTTTTCATGTTATGTAAAGCTGAATAGGTCATTTACAATGAATACTTGAGTTTTAATAATGTTTTCGTCTTTTGGTTTTTGTTACTTACCAGTTTTTACATGAAAAACAGTCTGCTTTTCTAGCGACCAAACAAATGCTAAAAACAGTGTTATTTTGTTTTCGTGATCCAAGGATCATTGCTTTCTTTCATTTTTTATTATTAGTTTTCAGTCTGCTTATACGACCATATGTCACTGTAATACAAGACTGCAGGAAAATTTTATAAGTAAGAATTGAGATAAAAGAGGAGACAGACGAGGGAAGAGAGTAGAACTAGAGAGATTATCAAAGAATGACAAAGAACTAGAGTAGAACGACAACGAATATTAGGTGGTCAGTTGCATATATTACAAAGAACAAATCCCCCAAACCCTCTCAAAGAATGGCACAGACCATTTCAGTTCAATACGAAGTGATACCTTGAATCTACATGGCTCTCCACATCCCAGAGGAAAGACCCAAACGTCACAGCCTCCAACACAAGTCTCTTCAATCCCTTGAAGCTGATCTTTATATGCTCGTCCTTCGATGAATCAATTGTGCCTTGTGGTGTTATCACAATCTCTGGCCTCCCAAACAATGCCTCTGTATGCTTCTCAATGATCCCAACCGCTTCTCTTGATCTTATTGTAGCGTACCTCTGTAGAGTCTCCCCGTCAAAGGACATAACGTATGTCTTTAACCGGGATTGCTTCATATCACTGCTAAAACCACCACTAGCATTAATCCCTCCCACAAATGAACCAACCTCTTGGTTTGAGGATACAGCCTGATAAGTCTCTTCTGCTTCTTCATAGAAGCTTCTCTCTACTTCTCGGCCTGCTTGCTCAATGCTAGTCTCACCTTCATCTGACCCACCTGGAAGAATCCTCATCGTCTTCTCAAGTTGAAACCTTTGGTCAATGCGCTTAAGGAAATATCCATACATCACGGAAGCAGCATATACCTGTCCAACTCCAAGTTTACTTATCTGTGCAACTGATGTCAGATCACCAGTGCGGTTTTTAAGAATGATGGAAAGATGATTCTGAATCATCTCAAAAACCTCAGGAGAGTGAAGTCTTTCAAGCTCCCGATCTAGAATCGGCCAAGTATCAACTCGACCAGACGGATCCGTAGATGATGAGCTTATAGATGGTACAAGTGAAACATTAGCATCCATGAACTTCTGAACAACTAATGCATATAAAATCTCTTCCAAAGCCCTTCTTCTCTCTTTCTCCTTAACTTCAGCAATCCTCCTAAACCCCAAAGAAACAATCCAAATCAGAATCCAAACCTAAATTAACATCTAGAGGGTAATAATATCAGCATGTGACAAACCTGTAGAGAACAATGTCTGTTCCAGGAACAGAGGATGATGCATCTTTGTTCTGTTCCTCAGCTTCTCGATCAATTTGGAGCTGTTCAAGCTGTTGTTCAACAGCTGCTGGCACAAGATGAGGATGGCTCACTAATATCTCTGATAAAAACTGCCCCACCGGAGACTTCAACTGAAGTGGCGCGATTGAACTAGACGCATCACCAGAAGCTGAAGAAGCTATAACCACAAAGCTTCTACGAGATTTCAAAGAAATTGTTCGGCTTTGCAATGGTTTCGAAAATTTAAGAGAAGAATTGTTCTGCATACAGAGACAACAGATTCAAATTACTACATTATTGAGACATTTGCACAAAGAAACCAAAAGTTAAAAATTTTGATACAAAATCAATAAAAATCTCGAATTTCATCGGGAAATAACCGATTATGGAGAAGTTTAAGCGCACAAACAAACAGAATAAGGATAAATAAAATGAGATTTCTAGGTTAAGAAAGAAGACATACTCTGAGACGACATTGAGGTCCGGAGCCGAATCGGATGAAGCCAGGACAGCTGGGCGTGAGAAGAATCGACCTTCCGGAAGTTCGACGTAGTGAGACGAGGGATTGAACCAAATTCGCCGCCACGGCGTCCATGATTATTACCCTCTGAGAGAAGGAAAAATCGGAGCTTTTGGCCAGAGAAAGGAGAAAAGAAGAAACCCTAGAATATAGAGAAAATGTGGAAGATGGAGATTAAACCGGGTAATGGACACTGTTCTTAGATGGTTTTGTGACTTATCTCTTCGAATTAGCTATTTAATACTCCATTTATATTGCTGAGATAAATAAACTAATCTCATTTTTATGTCATTATAGTAGTAATTTCCGTAATTTTCCTTTTTATAAAAGAAATCAGTAACACATCAGACATTGGGTTGGGCCCATTAAATGGGCTTATCAGTCACTTCAGAACACATATATAGCCCAGCAAACGATCCATCAAATATACAATTAGGGTTTTTCTCGCGTCTCCCTTGTAAGTTAGTTACCAAATCGGTGTGTGAGAATGTCGTCGTCGTCGTCTCTTTCTGAGTTTTGTGTAGAGAAGAAGTTTTAAGGGTTTTTGTTTCTCATAAATTCAATTTCAACATTTTTCTCTTCTGTAATTTGTATTTTTTTGAAATAATTGTAAAGGTTTTAGAATAAATACGGTGGCGATGATGAAAAAAAAAGGCCGGACTTACGGCTGCTACAGCCAACAAGTGTGGTGGGTAGTAGAATGATGCTAAAGTTTCCAAAGGTTGCCTGAGCCTCCTTTTGTTTCCAAAGCCTCATTTATGAAAAAAATCAATCTAAATCAAAAGCAAAAAA
>VBRH01000553.1:4940-15848 GCA_014578085.1 Cardamine resedifolia | reverse complement strand
TTTTTTTTTTTTTTTAATCTTTTTTTATTTTTATTTTATTGTTATTATTATTTATCTTTTTTATAACTAATCCAAGCTTTTGACATCCGACTAATCTCTAGAATGAGTGTAGGGTTTAGGGTTTAGGGTTTAGGATTTAGCTCATTCATCGAATTTTTTAATGAACATAAATCATGACACTATTTCACTTGATCTAATGATTTTTTTACTTCAGGAGAAGTTGTCATGTTTCTAGATCATATATCGATTTCTCTGAGACACGGAATTATGCTTTATGCTTAAAATTTATTATTGCTTTATGCTTTTGTTTGTGTTTTTTGTTAATTCTTTTGTTTCTTATGTTATGATATTCTTGTAGTATCATATATGCGACTTTTTTGTTAGTGGCAAACGCAGTTGGTCACTGTTTATGAAAAAAAATGTGTTCACTTTGTCGAACAAATTCAATATCTTTTGGTGGTAATTTGGTTGGCCACTTGTGGAACGCCTTTTTCTGGCAGATTTGATATGTTTGATAGATTTGTACACATTAGTTTTCTCGACTAGATAGCTATATGATCCGTAACCAAAAATTCGATAATTTGAAATGAGAAAATTTAGTATAACTTTGACAAATATACAAATATCAAATCACCATTCGATTTCCATTATTATTATGTTGTTTTGGTTCCCTGTTTTTCGCACTTGTTAAGCTTGTTTTAGTCATTCTGGCGCTATCAGCGCGTGGAAGTTATGTGTAACCAATATATTTGTTTTATTATCAACATGTCATACCAAATATAAGTAGATGTATTTTATTATCTTTTGCTATCACAGAGACCTACATCTAATTTAGTTGCAATGGAGTGACAGCTAATCATACCAGAAATGAACACTTAACAAAATGATTTACAAAATTTGCTATTATTGAAATGTAGACAAGTCATTAATATTTTGTTGAATAAATTAAGTAAACCAAACCCATTTTTGAATAATATTTCGTTTTTTTTTCCTTCACAAACCCACTATGATTTTTTGGCTTCCAAACATGGACAGCTTTATGTGTATGAGTAAAGCAATAAATGCAAAAGGTTTAAATAGGTGGGAATAGGTGCAACTGCAACAGTACTAAGGCTGCTATAATTGTATGACTCTTTTTTTATAGAGGAGGGACCATAAAGAACGAGAAAGAGAAGAAGACATTTAGAGAGTAATGATTCTATTTTATGTGCACCTCCAAAAAGGGTTTAGTGAAAGCTTTGAGACATCTAATTTTTGGTCCACTACTGTCCTTTTTGTATGCGTTGTCACTTACATTTGCGGTTAATTGTCCAACTTCAGAAAACGCAAACGCAAACTCAATCGCTATTTTTTAAGGGCCTGACTGGTTTAAACGCAGTGGTTGCGTTTGTGTGTGCGGGAATTTGCGGAAGCGGGTGGTTGCGGTTATAAACGTTATTAAGCGGTTTGTACGACTGGTTTAATAATTAGAAACATGTGCGTTTGCAGAAAATTTCTAACTGGTTGATAGCGGTTGCGGTTTAACATTATCAAATATATTTATACTATATAATTTATACAAGAAAGAAAAAATTGTACTAATATAATAAAAAATGTAAAATATAGTTTTAAATAAATTTTAGGATAACTAATTAAAATTATTTATTAAGGTTTAAAACATTTTTTATATAAAAAATATTTTAATACTTATAAATATATTTTAGTTTAGTTACTACATATATAAAGCATTTAAGAATTTACTACATATATTTTTGTTTTAGTTTTTTTTTTTCCGTTTTTGTAAATTTTTATTAGTATTAAAAATTAAAAATTAAAAACATTAAAAATTAAAGCAACCGCAACCGCCCGCAGCCGCAAACGCTAGCTGGAATGAGCTTTTGAAATTTAACGATTCCAAACGATTTGTAGCAATTTGTAACGATTTCTATGATTGTTGTAAATCGCTTATAACCGCAATCGCATGCAAATGCAACGTTTACTGGTGGTTGCGGATGAACCAATCAAGCCCTAAGAAGTTTTGACTAGAACTTAATAGCTTTTAAACTTTGGTTTGGAAATGGTATATCTTATTCACAATCTAATGAACAGATTCAAAAGAGTACAAATTGCGAATATAGTAAAAGAACATAGAGATCCTCTTGGTTAAAAGAACATAACGAAGAATGACTTACATTACATGCACAGAATAACAAACAAAACTCATTTGTTTGTTAATCTCCAATGCAAACTTGGTTGGGTTTCATTTTTTGACCCTTAGACACAGATCATAGTTGATATATGCCAGCTCCGAGTGGTTCTATATACCATAAAAGGAGCAAAGTCAGAATAATACTATAACTAGTTCTCTCATAAGCACACCACAAGTTTATAAACTACCAATCTATAGCCTCAATCCAAACTCGGATCTATAGTAGAAGGATTATGCAAGTCTATATATGTAAAGCTAACAACCTATATTATACTTTGGTTAATGTGATATCCTCATACACAATCATCCTTTCAACTTTAATGAGAACACAACTTTTATAACTGATAAAGTTTACAGAAAGTTATATTATAGATATTAATCCTATATAAAACTATGATTAATCGTATACTTGGGTGACAAGGGATCTTAAAAAGGAAAGTTATGATGCAGTACCTTGAACGAGAAATTATCGAATGAGTCATTTTCAGGCACACTAGTATCGAGCCCTGCAGATCCGCTAGGTATATAAACCTGCGTACCATTATTGACTCAATTCAGAGACATTACACATCTAAATTCAATGCCAATATTTCTGAGTAAAGAGATTGGATCAGGAGACCTTACCCCGTTGTCACGGTCACTAGAATCTTCATTCTCGCTAGTTGGAAAACATTGCTCATCCAAATTGTTACACGAGTGACGAGATATGAAGTAACTTGTGTTCAAAGGATTATCTGAATCTGGCACAAATGTAGCCTAGAGAAAACAAAGCATTAACATGTGAGCTTTGGAAAACTTTACTTTAAAAAGTAAAAGATAAATGATATTCACCTTCTGCTGTGCTAGAGTTTGCCAGTTTATGTCTTTAAAGAAGATATGATGCTTGACCTGGATCATGATATTTTTGTTTTCATCACTTACACAAACACTCTACAATAAAGTGGAATCAATCATCCAAGAAAAAAGACATCAATGTCACCTCAGCAGCCCCTTTAGCGCCAAGTCTCTGGCGAGGATCTTCCGTTAATAACCTGGATTAAGCACATGAGAACATATATATAGTCCGTAACTCAAGCAGAACATGTGATGAAATTGATGTTTAAAACAGAGCTGCTGACAAATTTTCACTATGCATAATACTGGACAGAGAAAAAAATCACTTACCGATCTATCAAATCATAGGCTTCATGGCTCATTTCATCAGGGACTTCAGGCCATTGTATATTACGGTTGAGAATGTTTTCAAATATTTGCTAGAACCCAACAAAAAAGATGCAGATTCGTTTATATGAAGATGTTAAATGAAAGTGTTAGAAAAAAAACATGGCATTTGATGACCAGCCAAACTTAGAACCTTGAGAAACCTATATTACCAATTAACAAATTTTATTACAAGAACGATGCAATATCTAGCCACTGACCTCAGGTTGCTCAGCATTGAAGGGTGGCCTCCCTACAAGAAGTTCATACAAAATGATGCCAACGGACCACCAATCCGCAGTTGCACCTTAACAATTATGGAAGTATATCAATCTTTACAGTCTTGGTTAGTGATAAACAAAACTTATTATATATCTGAAAAAGATGAGAAAGAAAAGTGTATGCATGAACCATGTCCTGTCCCCAATAAAATTTCTGGTGCTAAGTAGTCAGGAGTGCCCACTGCAGACTGCTTATGCTCCAATGTTGGCAATTCTGGTTTCTCCTCAACAGGCAGAGACGTTGCACCGGAGATTGGACCAGAGAGATCATCCGTGCTGTCGATGAGACCAACTTTTGAGAGCCCAAAATCTGTCAACTGCTTAGACAGAAAACAAAAAAGGTACCATAAGGTCTATATGGAAGCATGGTTCTGATCATTTTATCCATGTATTATATTTATACTATTCAATATGTTACCAAAATGGTTATTACCTTAAGATGACCATCATGAGCAATCAACAAATTGTCAGGCTTCAAATCACGATGCACAATACCCTCAGAGTGTAAATATTCCAAAGCAAGGACCTGACACGAATAAATCGAAATTGAGTCGCAACATCTTGATAAAATTATGGCATGATATGTGAGAGTATACTACACACTTACAACTTCTGCAATGTATACACATGCAGGACTTTCATCCATGCAATCTAATTGTTTCAACAATGAATAAAGATCCCCTCCATTCACATATTCCATCACAAGATACAAGTTTACGCTACAAGTAAAAGAATAGAAGAATCGAACCTGGTCAAAAGAGAAGGTTACATTAGAAATAATGAATCTCTGCCAAGCACAAAATATGTTTAAAATGCTCTCACCACAAAGGGATTGTGGACGTTGCTCAAAATATCTCGTTCAGCTACTATACTTTCCACAGCATTCTTGCGGATCATATCTGCCTTCCTCAGAATCTAACAAGAAGATTTACGAAAACAGTTTTTGACTATTTTGCCAATCTTTCACAAGAGTAATAGAAAGCAAAAACAGGATTGAAATTTATTAGAAAACCTTAATTGCAAATAGGTCTCCAGTTGTTTTCTTACGAGCCAAAACTACTCGCCCATAAGCTCCACTACTAATTGATTTTATGATCTCAAAATGGTCTATGGATGTGCGCGGATGTACTATGCTGGTCCTCAAGCTGCGAACAACATCATCTTCCAAAGGAGCATTTTCATCAATTATGGTTCTTGATAGGTCAACTTTTGGATAATCCAGAAGCTCGCACAGCTGAAGATAATTTTCCCTAAATAACAAAAGAAAAGTATTCTTTCTCAATATATTCCCTTCCTCAACTGACAAGAGAATAGTTCTGGAGACCATATATAATACATCTCCCATAACACTTGCGTTGCAAGAAAACATATTTAAGACAAAAGTGGTATCAGGAACTTACTTTAACAAATTTTGTATGCGTGTACCAAAAGTATCCACTATAAGTGCATCAAACTTTCTGCTTAATATGACACGCCTCAAGTCTTTAAGACACTGAAGTAAGAAATCAGGAGATTGATTATCAACTTGAATGGCCTTTGCTGAGCATCTTGCAATGTCAGCAAGATAATTAATCTACATCATCAGAGTTATCCATGGTTTTATACGTCAGAAGACTAGGAAGACAAGGAAGACATGAACATAGAGCAGAACCATCACAAACCTGTTGAATATCTTCCTGGTCATTGAATGTACTCTTGCTTTCTAATAACAATTCAATAAGCTTTGGAGATGGAACATCAGATTCTTCGGTCAAGCTCGCGTTAGATGTTTTCATACCATCTGAGCTTTCTACCGTTGCTAGGCTCTTCTTTTCTATCAAGTTCTTCGTTATCGTTTCAAGAGTTACAGCAATTTCCACCAGCGCTTCATCAATACTCGCACATTTTTGGTTATATTTATCAGCCAATGTACAGATTCTAGAGTGATCTTCCACATGGTTGGTGGGAACTTCCTTCTCACATATACGGCAAATAATCGAATTTACCTCAGAAAGAAATGACTCATCCCCCCAATAACCCCAAGAAACTTTGTGTTTGTGCTTACTCACAGCTACTCGATGTTTAACCATCTTTGGAGGCTCAACTTTGCTACCATTCTGTTTTCTTGATGATGATGCAGCTTCATTTACACCCTTCAATGCTAGAGATAGAAGTCTTTTCCAAGAAGACTGTCTATCGATGTTTGCAGGCGATTCAAGATCCTTTGAAGTTTCATTGTAAGGAGAAGAGAGAGGATCTGGATGAACAACAAAGCCCTGATGACTATAAGCTTTCTTGGTGGATGATATCTTTAAGGCCTTGGCAGCACTTGAACACCTCCTTTCCTTATGAAACTGAAGTAATCTAGTACATCTGGTAAGGATAAAAAGCATCCTAGTGTGAAGCTGCTTGAGCACGCCTCGAGGAAGCTCTTTACGTTTATCATCTAAGCCTTGAACTATGCCTTCACACTGAAACCAGAACTCTCCTGAAGTATTCTTAGCACACTTGTTTGCCAAAATCAATAAGTCTTCAATTGCTACCACAAACTCAGGATGAGTTTCTTTGTATTTATTATGGAGATCCAACAGGTCTCCACCAAATAGAGAAAGCTCCGAATTTACTTCTTCTTTTGCTTTATCAAATTTAGTCCGAATTAAATTCAAGATTTCCTGCATAAGAACAGATGATTTAGAGAATGCATTGAAAGAAAATTCCAAATGAAAATTAATAACAGAGACACTACCTTTGAGTTATTTGACTTATGAGACTTCGATAATGGAAAAGGTCTTATTACACCATTCGAGTTTAGGTCAAGAGAAAAGCTGTTGATGTCACCATGAAACACCTTTCTTGGATTCTCCAATTCATATAAATTCTTGAAAAAGATACACAAACTTAAAACTGATTTACACATACATAGCACAATACTCTCTGTTTTTTTTGTTCCCCTTCAAATAATAATACCTCTGGTATGGGATTTTCTGAGCTTTCGACAGGGCCAGAGTGGGTAGGTGATACGTTGAATTGATCTGCTTAGTAAAAATCGAAATCAAAATTGAGAAGCACGAACTAAACGGAAAACGGTCCGACCTACCACTCCCAAAACTTGATAAAATCTCCTCCGGCAAAGGGTTGATTCGATTTGAAGCAAGGATAGACGAAACCGATGATGGTCCCTCTTCCGCTTTAGAAGACGGCGGCGTTTCGGAAATTGGTTTCTTGTTGCTCTTTGATGAAACATTTTCTTTGAGCATACGGCTTCGAGTTTTCAATAGATTGAAGAACTATTAGAAGAAGGAGAAGAAGATATCAAAAACATAATCTTTACGTACCGGAAACAATCGACAGCAAAATTCCAAAGTGTTGACGTCATCTCCACTTGATAAATAGTTTTTTCTCTAGCTTCGTCTCCTAACGACTGACATGGACAACAAAAAAGGACAAAAACCGTCAGAAATAAAAAAACAGAGTTTTGGAAGAATGCGAGGGAAGTGATTCCGGCCACATGAGCAAAGTGGATAAGATAATCCTATTTTAAAGGTTTAAAAACAAAAGTAAGGAAGATTAAGGATAAATTAGTAGATTTTGTTGTTTATTGATGAAACTTGACTTTCAAATGACAATTAAGGACTAAAGGGACTTGGTTTTCCTATTTTGTATACATAAATAAGTAGGATTAGATAAGACCATATCAAAATATTTTCTTGAGGATTTAGTAACAAATGAATTTATTGTCATTTAAGAAAAACACTATTAATAATTTATTGGAAAAAATATAAATAGTAAAGTTAAATTTTTGATAATGCTTTAATCTATAACATGTTTAATATTAGTTACCAACTATTAATTAAAATTATTCTTAAATAATAATTTATGATTATATCAAAATAATAAATAATAAATAAAACAATAATTTGATACAACGAACCATATCTATAACATTTTTTGTTCGTTTAAAAAACTTTATAAATTTGATACAACAAACCATATCTATAACATTTTTTGTTCGTTTAAAAAACTATATACATAAATAAGTAGGATAGATAAGAACATATCAAAATATTTTCTTGAGGATTTAGTAACAAATGAATTTATTGTCATTCAAAAAAACACTATTAATAATTTATTGGAAAAATATAAATAATATAGTATAGTTTTGATAATGCTTTAATCTACAACATATTTAATATTTAGTTATCAACTATTAGTTAAAATATTCTTAAATAATAATTTATGATTGTATAAAAATAAATAATAAATAAAACAAAATCGAGATAATTTGATACAGCGAACCATATCTATAACATTTTTTGTTCGTTTTAAAAACTTTATTAGAATACAAAAATATAATGTATCTGAAAGAAATTAATTGATGCATTGTATATATAATCAACGACTCAATAAAAACAATTGTTTTCCTCATTTTCTAATTGGAGAAGAAAAAGTAACAATTATACTTTTTCCTCCAATTAGAAAATGAGAAAACAATTATTTTCTATTGAGATCTAGACTATATATGCAATGCATATATTAATTTTCTTCATATACATTGTAACTTTGTATTCTAATACAATTGTTTTTAAAGAACAAAAGTTGTTATAGATATGATTCATTTTGATTGTATCAAATAATATCGATTTTAGTTTTATTTATTTATATAATAATTATAATTACTTTTTTTGAAATATCATCATCGTCAACTTCAATCTCCCCACCCGTGCCTTTCTTAGTCATACACCATCCAAACCTTACTTTTTTTCTCAGCTCACAAGCGCCAACACTATCTTACCCTCTTAGCTTGGCTAACTATAGTCTACGAAATTTGGAGAGAACAAAACAACATGCTCCACATGAATACTCATAGATCGCCAGACTTAATAAATTTAAAATCAATCGATTAGATTAAAAAACCATTAAAACACTAAATAATATAAAATCTAACTAAATATTTGCAGAAACTAATAATGAATGATGCGGCATAACTTGATATTTATAGGGGAGAGACATCTAAAAATTTAGGTTTAACCGACTATATGATATTATTAAGCCTAAACTAAACTAAATTAACGAATATATATTGGACTTGTATTCATGCTTAAACTAAACAAATAAATCGATTAGTATTAATTAAATTTTTAATATCACAAAAGTATTCTCGTTAAAATTTTATTCGTGCCTAGTTTTTAATAGAGAAATTCCCTAGAATAACATCACATTAAGTTTTTTTGTCACAAATAGCACACTTTTTCATTTTGGACAAAAATAACATTTTTATAAAAAAAACAATAATTTAATTTGTTGGTTTGGGTTAAGTATTTTAGGATTTAAGGTATAGTTTTTAGGAGTAAGAAGTAAGATTTAGGGTTTAGGGTTTAGGGTTTAGGATTTAAGGTTTAGGGTTTAAGGTTTAGGGTTTAGGGCTTAGGGTTTAGGGCTTAGGGTTTAGGATTTAGGATTTAGGATTTAGGGTTTAGGATTTAGGGTTTAGGATTTAGGGTTTAGGGCTTAGGGTTTAGGGCTTAGGGCGTAGGGTTTAGGATTTAGGGTTTAGAGTTTAAGGTTTAAAGTTTAGGGCTTAGAGTTTAGGGTTTAGGGTTTAGGACTTAAGGCTTAGAGTTTAGGGTTTATGGCTTAGGGTTTAGGGTTTATTGTTTAGGGTTTAGGGTTTAGGTTTAGGGTTTAGGGCTTATGGTTTAGGGCTTAGGGGTTTAGGGCTTAGGGGATTTGTACTTATATAAGAGAATTACTTTTTAATAAAAATGTTATTTTTGTCCTAAATAAAAATTAGTGCTATTTTCGGAACAAAAACTTTATTTTGTGCTATTTAAGAGAATTGCCTTTTTTTTTATATGGTGCATTCTGACTTTTACTTTAATAGATAGCATAGATGACCAAATTTTAACCAAAACAAAAATCAAGCAGTTAGATAAACGGATTTCAAATGCTATTAAACGCTGCTTGTTTCCTTTCCAACGTTAAAAGCAATATTCGCTATGTGTGGATTTTTTGTTGTTACATTTTAAGAGATGTTTTTATAAGTATGTGATTCCATGTTTTGTCAAAGTATATAGACATATTTATTTTTAGTTTAGTTGTGTTATTGTTGGTAATTTCATGATTTCACTTTATATTTTATTTGTAAGTATACTTATGCTGAATTGAGTACAAAGTTTATCTTAACTCTTAAGTGAATTGTCAAAGTAATTTTAATTGTAGTTGATTGTCAAAGTAATTTTAATTGTAGTTGATTATTCAGTTGTCGTTGATTTTAAGATATAATTTAAAACCTTTTGGTTTAGAAACTTCAAACTCTAATGTTGCTCCATTTTTCATTAATAGGAGTTCTTATTGTGACGAAGACGTCTTATAACATGCCAAAATATTCGAACACTGCTATCATGTAGTAAAGATTCTCAAGGAATCACATTTGCATTCAAATTAAATACATAACAATAAGATTAGATTAGACTTGCTCACAATATGCTTGACAAAATTTTTTTTTGTGTAAATGTTTGTCCAGAATGGCCTAACCAGAGGCGTGTGTAATACTTTGTCAAAAAGATTTTTGCTTCAAGTACTCAAACTATATAATATTTTTGGGACCCAAATTTATAAAATATAGTATATCAAAGTTGTAATTGGAGATGAATTTCATGTACGGCCTAGATTCGATTCTATGTAGTATTCTTTGATCTGAATTTTTTTATTTTGTATAATGAAAGTGACGAATTTGTTTATAAAAGTGATGAACTTGTTTTTGTTTATTTAGTTTTGTTTACGAAAATGCTATAATCTTTGTAAATTGGTCATCTTAGACTTTATTTATACAATAACTTTGTTTACAATAATGTTGATTTGTGTGGTTCAGCAATTGTAGCAACGTGATAAATGTGGAGATGACGTCTCCTTCCTCGTATCGGTGGTGGAAGAATTATGCTGTTCAATTACGTTATTGGGGCATGTTTCATCTGAGTACCTCTTGATGAGCTAGATAGAACAAAGTTATAGTTTTATTTAATATTAGGAGATTTTATAGGGCATATTGGATCAAAGATTTGTGATGATTTCATTTTTTATCCAAATTATCCCATATTGGATTGGTGATTTTATAAAAGTTATAAAATCTTGTCTTATTGAATTGATCATTTATAAAAATGTAATGAAAGATTTCATCATATAATTAAATGAAAAATGATTTGGAATTATTTAAGAGACAATTTGTAGTTAATAAAGAGTGGATACAAATACCACCTCACA